>PVJS01003483.1:0-75387 GCA_004027185.1 Glis glis | reverse complement strand
TATTAGATTAGCTCACAATGTAGTCCTGAATTTCGACCACACGTGAAAAGTCAGAGGAATCAGCAGCTGGTCGGGCGGTCTAAGAGCCGGAGCCCCAGGATTGAAGCAACCACCAATTCAGTCCAGTCCAAGATGTGAAGATAAGGAAGCTCTTCGGAGAAACGATGGTGAAGTTTCAGTTCGAAGAGCTGGAGGCCGATGATCTCAGACGAGAGCAGAAGATCAAAAAGTTCTCCAAGGAAACGGCGAAGTTGGAGACTGACGATCTCAAACGAGAGCAGGTGCGTTTTCCTCAGGAAGAGTCGCAGCTCAGCTCTACGCGGCTTTCTCCTTCTTTTTATCTAAGTCCTGCACCTATCAGAACCCTGCTACCCACATTTAGGGCAGGACTTCCAGTTCAATCTGCTGTTATACAACTAAAGTCACATGATCTTAAGAGGGTCAAGTTGACAAACCAGACCAACTATCACACTCACCCAGACCCATTAGGAGAATATCTGCATGGACAACTTAGAACAGCTCCATGAAGGATCTCTCTCTCTCTCTCTCTCTCTCTCTCTCCTTGTGTTGCCATCACTGGTGAGGTACTAGGTTCAGATGGGAGTCTTGAGGGGAGGTAGCTACCATATACAGAAAAAGAGCTTTTCCATGAAACCAACCTATCTACTAGAGCCTTCCATTAACTTCTGGGGCAAAAACCCAGAACAGAAATGAGATATCACTTTGCCAACTTTGTGCTTCTGCTTGTGTGTGTGTACGCGCACACGTGTGTGTGTGTGTGTGTGTGTGTGTGTGTGTGTGCGCGCGCGCATGTGTGTATGCAGTTGTTTCTTCATGTCTACAGAAAATTAATTCTAGGTCCCCCTGCAGATACCAAAATTTGAGGATTCTCAAGTCCCTTATATAAAATGGTATAGTATTTGCATATATCATATATATAGATAGATATCTTCTTGTATATTTTAAATCATCTCTAGATTACTTATAATACTCAATGCAATGTAAATGCGATATGAGTAGTTGTTATGCTGCATTATCTAGGAAATAATGAGAAGAAAAACACCTGTACATGTTCAGTATGAATCCAATTTTTTTTCAAATATTTTAAATTTGAGTTTGATAAATCCTCTGATAGGAAACTAGAGATAGGGAGGACTGACCATCTATAACATCTATCTATCTCTGTATACATATGTGTGTATGTATATATATGTCTTTGGAACTTTCAAGAAAGGAGATGGTTGAGCAGAAGCACAGTTCAGATGTTAGTTGGTTCTAAGTGTCCACTGATTTTGTTGCTTTTCTTTTAAATATATAATTATTATATAAAATGTGGGAATTGTTTGCTTGCATTAATTGGCAGATCAAGTTAAGGAATAGATACAATGTCATAAGTCTATATTAGTTGATTGTCAAATTGTCAGTCAAGCTAATGCTCTGTAAAATGTGAGGAAATGCAGAATTATTCCAAGCAATAACTGAACACTGTAATAACAGTCAAAATTCCTCAGTGTCAGGTTCAAAGTAAGTCACACTGGAAATAACAATTTAACATCCTTTGTCCTGATTTTGTAGTTTCTGTACCCAGCTCCCATTATTTGAGAAGGCAGTTTTGCCTGTGGAATTGGATCACAACTGATAAGCTATGAAATAATTTAACCACTTGGTAAAGGAAGAATTAAAGAAAAAACCAGAGTTATCATTGTCATGACAGCTTAACAAAGTCTTCTGTTTGGTGTGAAAATGACTTTAAAAAGCAAAACTCTAGTCAGTCGAAAGAAGTGAATGTTATATATTAAAAATATGCAATGAGTGTCTGGTATATGCCAAATTCATTATATGATTATCTCATTTAATTCTTATTAAAAATGTCAGTGAAGGCAATGTTATTATTATCCCTATTTTACAAATAAGGAAATTGAAGCTTAAAGAATCTAAATGTGTTGGTCCTGATATCACACAGAGTCAAGAGGCAAATCTATGTGGGCTACCCCTGGAATGTTCACTCCTAACCACCTCTCTATAGTATCTCTAACAAGAAAGAATCTTGAAAATACTGAAGTACTATGAAATACCACTATCAAATCTGCTAAAGGATTATGAGATTTCACTCATAGAAATATGTAAGCTCTGATATTACCAGCCTAGTAATATAGTCTCTCTCTCTCTCTCTCTCTCTCTCTCTCTCTCTCTCTCTTCCTCCCTCCCTCTCTAGAAACTTTCAGTTCTTTATCTAACTCAAATCTGGGTATGTAGGAGCTATTCTTTGTGTAGCTTTGTGTAGCGACCTTCTCCCTCATTCAAAACACAGACTAAATCCGTCCCAAGACTCTGTGGTCATTGTACCTGACCAATAGTGCCCAGTACCCAAGGGAAAATCTATGCTGCCGCCACCACCATTGCCCAGTGAAGCCACTATGAAATGCTCTTCTGTCACCTGCATCTTGGAACAGATGGTTTTCCCATCCACATCAACCGTCCTGGTGCTGGATCCACAAGGACAACATTGTCCCAACCCTCAGCTCTGCATAGGGATATCAGCAACTTCTGCTGTTTGACTCTCTGTATAATTTTCCCACCTAACTTTAGAGCTCTCTGAGCCTGGGGGAGCTCAGCTAGATGATCTGAGTATCTCTTCCCCTTGACAAAAATGAATGTGTGCTCTCCTCTTGTCATGAATGAAATGTCACAAAGACATTTCTTCCCCCAGGCCTTGCGATGATCTGAGGAAGTTGAGCCCTCCATAAGAAGCTCTTGTTTTCTTCCCACCAGGCTCCATGGTTCCTCTTGAAAACAGCCCCTGACAGGTCCACTAGCCAACCCTCAGAACATGCCCAGAGAAATCTGAATTGGCAAGTCATGGAGTTGAGGCATCCTTTTAGCATTCTGGAAACATTGTCAGAAACCCAGCATCTCTTAGCCTTAGGATGGCCAATACATTGTAACCTATTCAAGTAAGTATCTATTTTTAAAATACACTCTTTTTTGTATGTGTGGTACTGGGGATTGAACGTAGGGGCGTTCTACCTCCGCGCTACGCCCCCAGCCCTATTTTTTATACTTTATTTTGAAACCGGGTCTCACGAAGTTGCGGAGGGCCTCACTAAGGAGAGAGAGAGAGAGAGAGAGAGAGAGAGAGAGAGAGAGAGCTGGGGCTGGCCACAAACCCGGATCCTCCGGTCTCCGCCTCCCAAAGTACTGGGATTACAAGCTTGCGTCACCACGCCCGGCCTAAAATACACTCTTTTGATGGGTATCAAATAGTTTATGATAATATTAAGTACTTTATTTATGACTATACTAAAAATGCAATGGTTGTACATAGTTTACAATCCTTATATTAAGGAAATCTTCCAACTTCAATGCACTATAGAAACATTATTAAAATTATAATATTATTAGTGTATTTGTGTGCCAATGAAGGCATAAATACCACACTAGTTGAGAACTTGTCTAGCCACAGATGCAGCATTGATAAGATCCCGGTTCAGAAAGAAGCCACTAAAATACACCTTTGTTATGTAAATTAAGATGTTAATTAGGCATATAATTGCCGGGCAAGTTTGTAGAGAAGGGTGTGAAATAACCTTTTGTGAATCAATCCAGACTCTTTCCTGACCTCCTAGGTAAGCAAAGCTCAGCAGTGAAAAGAATGGAGGATAAGCAATAGGAAACCTAACACCTACTGGGAAAAAACTTGACAACTCAACCTCTGTTCCCCAAAATTCTAAATTAAGAAAATAGAGAGAGTTGCCCTCTCTGAGGTCCACTGGCAGAAATGTACTCTAAGATTTGAACTGTGGTTTCTTACTCCAGTGTCATGTCTTGATCCACTAACCCAGATGTGCCCGTAGGTCCAAGCATGCAAATGTGCAAGGAGATATGAATGCAGAAATCTCCTCCATGCAGCAGTCATTAGTGGAGAGCCCACTGTGTTACCAGCAAGTCTTCTGGAGGGCCATGACACAAGACATTGAACCCGCTCTGAAGATCATTGCGGTGAGAGCTGAGAGGGGGACACACAGGGCCTTCCTTGCAGTATCTTGGTTAATCCCTCAGTCACCCAAAGAAGTAGACATGCTCATAATTTTCCAGATGAAGACACTTAGGTTGAGAGAAATTAATCTACTTGTACACAGTCACAGGATCAGATGGCAAAACTGAGGTGTTGGCCCAGATCTGATTATTTTGAATATGATAATTTTTCAGAGTTTGAGATTTTGGAGTTGTGTTTGGTTCCAGGAGGCCACTAATTCTAAAAATGCATTCAGATGAATACAGACATGGTGGGGTAAAGATGAGAACTTTAGAACTGAAGGGACTAGAAACTGATTAGGTAGGAGGTTAAAAAGTAGATGATGAAAATTCAGAGGCTAACATGAGAAGTCATTGTGGAAGTCAGCTGAGGTGGGACAAGTACTGGTTATTGAAACCACAGGGATGGGTCTGTATGAGAGAAGGCAGGCACGCAATCAGAGAGAATCAATAAAGACAATAGGCAACAGCCTGGGAAGAGAGTTTCATAAGTGGATAATGCAATTGGAAAGAGGAATTATTTTTCTTGCTGTCAAGGCAATAACTTCCTAAAGGGTTAGGGGTTTCTTACCATATTACATTTAATCAATACCTTTTTTTCCTGAATTAAAGAACCTTACAGATTATACCACACTGAATTTCTGCCATTGGAAAACCAATCAATATTTTTTATAAATTTAAATCTAAAACTATGAAATTGGAGAAAATATTGTAACTCCCTATCGATGACTTGGAAATTAACTTAGTGATTTTAAATATCTGATATTAAATAATAAATAAATATTAAATAATATTTGTTATTTTCAGTATGATGATATCCTGAATATGAGAGGATTGGTCATTGTTTTCACCAAATCCATTATTTCAATTCACCATTAGTAGCAGAACCCAATTTTATTTAGGTGACAGCTACTAAGAGACTACATTTTACAGATTTTGTATGAACAAGTACATAGCTATAGTCAATGAGATGTGAGCAGACGACTCCTGTGAGACTTCTGGGAAAGTACAGGTTGCCTCTGAGGTTTAAGAGTGCCAGAGCAGCAAGACAAGGAGACTGAGGCCTGATAGCTCTGGAGTCTCCACCATTGCAAAGGTCGCCACCTCTAAATGGCAAGGTAAGCGAGTTAAGAGTCTCCTTGTGTGTTACTCTAATTACTTTGGGTTTTTCCCATTTTATGTGGCCAAATCTGATCCTAATCAATACAGGCCTAACTAGATTGAATAATCATTGTCTTTGGATGTTATTAAATGCTAGATAATCTTATATTAAAATTGAAGTAAACAATGGTAAATTAGTAATTCAAGTAACTTAAAATTTATGTGTGGAATTTGTAGCAAAATTTGGTCTATGAATGTCAAACATAATAATTATTTCAAAACTGATCTAGGAAGAATGAGTTAGGGTTAAGTGGCAATAGATAAAAACCGCCTGGACTTTCTCCCACATTTCTAGGATTTCTTACACAGAACATAAATAGCAAAGACAATAACAATGTGGTTGGACCATTTCTATAAATAATGAGGGTTCTATGATAAAAATGGAAATGTTCAAATGCAACAAAAATGCAAGAATTCATTTAATCTCCCATCTTCACTGAAGTATATATACTTTTTGTTAAATTATATTATTAAGGAAAATGTTCTATATCTTAAAGCAATATGATTCTTAAGTATAAATCTTATGATAATCTTGTACATATGAAATTAATAATAAAAAACAAGAGATTGTGTGTCATGCATATATGCTTTCTAGGAACCATTTCTAAAATTTTGCTGTAATTTAGCCATGGAACATTACTAAGAGGGACACAATATATTCTTTAAAAAATCTTCTTGTGAACAAAAAAAAAAATGGGAAAAACAAAAGTTAACCAGTGATGAAACATAGATAAGTCCAAATTCTTTCAGGAAGTATAGAAGGGAACTCCAAGTAGCAACTTCCTTGGCTTCAAAAAGGAACAGATCCATTTAAATTGTCATGCTAATCAGAGAGCATCACTTATGCTCATTTTACCTTTTATTTTATTTTATCTTATTTTTTGTGGTACTGGGGATTAAACCTAGGGGCATTCCACCTCCAAGCTACACCCCCAGCCCTTTTCGTTTAAAAAAAATTTTGAAACAGGGTCTCACTTATTTGCTGAGTCTGGTCTCAAATCTGGGATCCTACTGTTTCAGTACTGGGATTATAGGCATGCGCCACAACACCCAGGTCATTTTATCTTGTTTTATCCTTTACTTTGAGTTACTTATCTAATCCCACAACCTCAATCATCACTTATTTACAAGCGAATCCCAAAATGTCCATCTGTGTGCCTCACTTCCGCCCTGAATTCTAAACCAGAATGCCATTATTCTCATATGGATGTCAAATAGGCATCAGTTAAATATGAAACATGACAAGGACAGTAAAGATGAGAGGGAAATTCCTTTCCCTGTCCCGCTCCCAACTCTCATGCTCTTTGCCTCCATAATGTCCTCCCCACCCCCTTTGACTTCCCCTTCTCTCTCTCTCAACTCCCTCTCTCCCTTCCCTCTCCCTCTCCACCAAATAGTCACTTCTGCAAGATAAATAAAAATTGATCTCTTCCTTTCTATTGTCTTTGCCAATAATCTATATTAGCCACTGCCACTCCCATCTCTCACCCTGACCACAAGACATCCTTTTAACTGGTGTCCATCTTTTCCATTTCTCTCCCTTTGAACTGAAGATGATTTATTTTCTAAAGCCCTGATCTGACCATACCTGACCTCTCCCTCCTTATATGCCTTCAATAACCATCCGTCCCTAACCACCTTTATATTTTCACCTCCTGTCATTTATTTCCCATGACCTTGCACTCTGGCGACAGGAAGCAATTCACATTACTTCAAACAAGATATGCACTTGGGGCTTCAGCCCAGTGCTCTGCATGAGGTGCCCCTGCCACTCGCATTAGCTGCATGTGTATCTCCGTGGCACCTTCTGTGTCCTGCCCTGACAGAATAAATTGTCCTCTCTCTCTCCTTTGTGCTTAAAGCATTTGATAAACACCTCCATTAAAACATTTATCTCTTGTGGGGCACTTAATTTTTCACTTCTCATTTTACCACCCCTAGTCTGTGAGTTATTTTAGAGATGCTATTTTATCTGTTTTCCTATCTTCAGTACATAATTTTTCGTTTCTCATTTTACTACTCCTAGTCTGAGTCATTTGAGAGGTGATGTTTTATCTGTTTGTATATCTTTAGTACATAGCATCCTGCCTTGTACATAGTAGGGGCCTAATTCTTCAGAATTGATATAAAGCCTACTGACATGTTACTCAAATGAAGATTGGTTTTTGTTTCATATACATTTATTTTTCTTTAAAAAACAATCCACTACTTTAGTTTTATTCTCAGAAGGTAATGACTTGAAATGAGTAGTGAATCAAACTTGGGAGAGATACTTTTACCACTATCACATTTACACAGCACATTTTAAGGGCACCATAGTGCTTAATAACCACCCTAATTATTTATTAAAATTTAACTTTTCCAGTTAATTAAACTTGTATTTGGTAAAGTGATCCAATCCAATGCAGATAAGCAGTTTTTTTATGCACATGCGTGTTGTTAAAGACTGAATGGATACAATTTTCATAGCATCGGACTTTTCCAAATTTTTCTCCTTACTTAAACACATGGCAACATTACTTCTGTAATATAAGAAGGCTCTCCCAAAGAAACAATGAAGCATAATCTATTGTCATTAAAGTGGCAAATCTTAAATAATTTAGAGACTTGTTAGTTTTTCCTTTATATAGCCACATGCTTATAGATTACAAGCAACCTTTAAACAAAAATTTAAACATTAAAAGAGTCAATTGCATGGTTTGGAGTCTTCCTAAATAATTTACCCTACTATGCATAAATGATTTGGAATGTATGCCAACAAGAACAAAAATATAGAGACCTTATTACTTCAGACCCTATCATCTTAGACCAATTCTAGGAGAGATTTGCCTTCCTCCCTATGTTTGGATGCAGGCACTATTTTTGGAATACACAAGGACAGGCAGTCACATTTTATAGATGTGCAGAGTTTCTGGAATTGCAGACATGATTGTGGAGGTTCAATCACAAAAATATCACACTCCAATAGGAGTCAACCTGCTCAATGCACACTTCTACAAGGAGCTCCTCTGGACATCCAAATTAGAATGCCATTGGAAATTGATTACAACTTCTTTAAAAAGGAGAGTCATCATTTTTCTTTTTTTAGAACTTTAAAATAATTCAAGTATGGAATATTCTGAATATACCAAAGAAACACAGGGAATGCAGACTTCCATATGCCCATCGCCTAGCTTTGACAGGTGCTAATACTTTGTCACAATTTCAGATTTTAAGAAAGAAAAACCATATTGCCATATTTTAAGTTGCTTCTTATTCTCTCTTCCTCTCTCTTATCTAAGGAGTAATACACAAAAGAGTAAGACATCTTATTTATGGAGGCATCTAAATGTAATAAAAACTTAGAAAGAACTTGGTTTAGCTAGGGATTCGAAAATTACAGAAAGAATAGACGACTTTAAAAATGTGTGGAACTATGGAGTCCAGAGCAGGAGTTGGCAATCTCTCTCCATTGAAGGTGAGAGAGCAAATATGTGAAGTGTCTGTTGCACAAATGAATAAGCATGGCCACGTCCCCACAGTGTCTGATGTACAAAAACTGATGGCAGGCTGCATTTGGCCCACAGGCTGTAGTCTGCTGACTCCTGCAGTAGACAATTTAGAGCAAACTATTTAATTTCACTGAACAGTCACCTGAAACACAGGTACATATAGAATAAACTATTAGTAATAGTCACTGTGGTTCTTAAGATAACATCTCTGGAAGAGATCAAAATTGTCTGCAGTATCTGTTGTCTCCTTCTTTTATGGTGACATATTTGAAACACAAGGTGATCTGGAATACAGATTAATTTCCCCATACTCCTTTGCAAGTAGATGTGGCCATATGACTAAGTTCTGCCCAGTGAGCTGTAGTACAAGAGTCACATGGAAGTTTCTGGGAACCTTCCTAAAAAGAAAGCTTGCACACACCCCTTAAAGCTGTTTCCTTTGCTTTCTACATCCTGTGGCTTCCACTGTGGTCTCAGCCACTAGAACTCTATTGTGGCTCATAAGGACCTGGGCCTCACCCAGGAATGAAGAAGTCATAAGCTGAAAGGAGCCCAGGTCTTTGGGAACTTGTTATAGATGGATTCTATTAGCAATACTATCCCTCAAATGTCCTTCCACATATACTTTTTGAAGAGAGAAATAAACTTTCAAATTATTAATATATGGTCATGTGAGCCGGGCATGGTGGCGCACGCTTGTAATCCCAGTACTTTGGGAGGCGGAGACCGTAGGATCCGGGTACGCGGACGGCCTCAGCTCTCTCTCTCTCTCTCTCTCTCTCTCTCTCTCTCTCTCTCTCTCCACTTAGTGAGGCCCTCCGCAACTTCGTGAGACCCGGTTTCAAAATAAAGTATAAAAAAAATAGGGCTGGGGGTGTAGCACGGAGGTAGAATGCCCCTGGGTTCAATCCCCGGTACCGCAAAAAAAAAAAAATATGGTCATGTGGAGTTCTTCTGTTACTTGTAATCACACTTAATCCATACTGATAAACATTGCAGGTCTCACTCAGTAGCCCACCGAACATCAAATTCTAGTCTAACAGAGTTTCTTATCCCTTCATCCAGATTCTGTATTTTCAGTCCTCTTTGCGATGGGATTTTCTGGAAAATTGAGGACTATTTACTTAAATTAGGAAGTTTATACAAAATATAAAGAAACATCAGTTTCCTGTCCACAATGTTTCAAATACCTAAAATGTTATAGTTTTTTTTTTCTGTATTTCGCTAATTCTGATTAATACCTACCTACACGCAGATTCATGGAAATGCTGAAAATTTCTGTGTGTTTTGTTCTAAGTGCCAGTGCCTATTTCTCTAGAGAACGGACTATCTTTAGCTGTGCTGCCAAATGCTGTCTCCACACAGGTGTTGCTGCGATGGTGGCTGCAGTTATTATTTGTGTTCTACGGTGGCAACTGGAAGAAGAGATTCCAGGGTGGGCAAAACCTGAACAGAGGTACCGACTGCAAAGGAGCCATGTACTTCATTCTTCTTTGAACTTCTTATCATGTACACCGTCGGATCTCACATTCTGGGTTTGGAGTAATTCATTTCACATCCATTTTTATGTAAAGTGCTTTTATTCATCAAATCCTGGAGGATGACTGGGAGGGTTGAGTTGTAAAGGGAATTGCAATCTCAATTGCAATGTAATTTTTTTAAAAAGAGAAAGATACGCAAATATAATTAATATTTCCAACATGGAAAAACTACCAGATAGAAAAGAACCAGAATGATAATGTGGCTTATCTCTGACTGTGAAGGTATAAGTGATTCATTTCTTACTTTTTATTTCCTAAACATTCTAAACAAGCATTTGCTACTTTTGAAAAAAAAAGGAAAAAGTTATGATTTAAGCTCCTGAACACTTGGCTAAATAAAGAAAACACACATGAAAATGAAAATTATTAGGAAAATGAACATGGCACAGAAATTAAGAGCAAATAATAGACCAACATTTCTCATTTATCTGCATTATAGGAAGGCTGCAAAGGCATGGCTGCCTTGAAGAGCAGACAAGCCAGTACTCCACTTCACTTTGGTTGGCTTAGGGACACCTGTGCAAGGAAACTTCCAGTCACTTCCTCTCTGAGCTTTTGAACCTCAGTTTCCTCCTCTGTGAGATTGCACCTAGCCCTTGGAGCTGCTGGGAAGACTGAAAACTGATGTGAAAGCACCTGGACTTCACTTTCTAGCACATGAATAATCAATTCATATCATTGTAATAGCAGATGTTCAATCAATTCACCAATTCTATGTGAGTGCACTCTGTGGACATCAGTGCTGTATGGGGAACCAAAATGAGAAAGCCAGTCTGCATCTGTGAATGTCACTGTCAAGTTAGAGTGATAAGACACATACCCAAATAGCTATCACACAATGCTCCTCATAAGAAAGGATTAAAGTAGAATAAGGTTCAGAAGCAAAATAAGAAAGGTTTTTACAGGGCAGAGTATTCCTATGCAATGATGTAAGAAAACATTCTGGTAAATGAAGTGAAAATCCTGAATTCCAGAGTTGGCCCTCCCACAAACCCCAGTACAGGATTACAAACCTTCTCTGAGTTTTAAATTAATCATTTTTCCAATTAGGAGGATTTTCCCAAATGTCTAAGTTAACTTCTGCTTTTATAATGAACACTGTTACAATACCTTGTGCAAGAACCAATCTAACTTCTTCATAACTACAGAGCAGATCAAGATTGTGTGAGTGTGTACGCGTGTGCATACACAGGTATGCTCTCACGCCTATGCATGCACTTGCATGTGTATGACATATAGCATAAGAGACACACGTATTTAATCCTTATATCAACCATATGATACAAATACAATTATTATTGTTCCCATTTTATAGCTAAGGAATTGAGGCACAGAGAAAGTAAATTCCCTAAAGTCACATGACTAAGGATTCAACCCCAAGCATTCAGTCTCATTTGAGTGGAGCTTTGAACAGTTTTTAGGATTTTACATATAACAATGAAGGAAGGAGTACCTTTCAGAATGGAAGCTCACTATAAGCAAAGACACAGAAATGAGCAAGCAAGAGAGATTTAGGGAGACAGCACATGGCCCTTCAAAGAATAAATTCCAAATACCTACATTGGAAACCTTATTCATTATGTGGCAGTGACCAAATCCCTTAAGTACTCTAATCTTTAATCATCTACAAATAAGGATAATAACATGGTTTTTTTTTTGCCAGGTTGATATGAAGATCAAATAAGATAATACATGTAAAGTGCTCAACACAATGTCTGCCACCCAGTGGGTACTTAATAAACTAAAGTTATTACTACGGATGGGTGAATAGCCTAGACTGGCCAAATCATAACTCAGGATAAGGTGAAAACTGGACTATATTGGCTACAAAGGTAGTTAGGTGGGAAGATCATATATGATCTCTCTCTCTCTCTCTCTCTCTCTCCATATATATATATATATATATTGGAGGTAGGAAGATCTTTAATGCCTGGCTAGGAAGTTTGGATTTTTTACAGTCTTTGGAAGTTTTCAAGGAGGAAATTTTGTATGATTACAGTCATATTAAACTCATTTGAATGTCCTTAGTACTCACTTGGCGATCAGGAGGAAGATGTTACTATCAAAGTATTACAGGCTAAAATATAAAAAAAATATGGAAAATAATCCACATTCACTTACAAGGATACTTCCTCTGACCATCCAGTTTACTGAATTGCTGAAATTTCTGGATAGAAAGATACATTATTAAATTCTAGAAGTGTCCATTTCTAAAATGCTAAGATTATATAAAGAAAAATTTTAAACAGGAAATTATTTGAACTGCTTTTATTCACTTAGCATCCAAAGGTTAATGCCAAATCTTTGACTTCTCATTCTCAATAAATGAGGATATAGGCAGAAATTTAAAAGACAGAAATAATGTGAACTAAATAATTTTTTAAAGTCCGAATTTTACCCAACTGGACACTTAAAAGTTAAGAATGGGTGTGAAGTCAGGCAATTTCACCAATAAATAACCAACAACATTTATTTAATATGGGATATGTGCTTTACATTTTGCTAAGGATTTTACTTACTTTATTTAATCTCTACAGCATACTCAGAGATAAGTATTATTTTTCTTTCTTTAGATGAGAAAACCGAAATTCAGAGACATGCAGCATTTTCTTAAACTACACAGAGATTCTTGGATTGATCTAAGATTGAAAACTAATCTTTGATGCTCTATTGCCTAGTGCAAATGAATAATACCACCACCAGAGACAGGAGGATTATAGATTCGAGGTCAGCCATAGCAACTTAGTGAGACCTTCAGCAACTTAGTGAGAACTTGTTTCAAAATAAAACTATAAAATAAATAGGGGTTGGGGGTATAGCTCAGAGATGTAACACCTGTGGATTCAATTCCCAGTACCACCAAAATGATAAAAAAAAAATAATAATAGCAGTACTACTATTCCCACAACTACCACCTCTACCAGCATCTTGAGAACCACCCCACCATCACACCACTAGCATACCGCCATCACCATGTGACCAGCATAACCATAGCCTCCAATACTGTTGCCACTACCATGGTGACCAAATCCCACAAACCTGGACACGGCCACCACCACCACCTCCATCACTGTCAACATCACCATCAACTGATACCACCCATCTCTACCACCAACACTCCCTTCTGTCTCTCAGAAAGACTAGTTCCTTTAAAACGAAATCTTTTTCCAGGAAAAATAAATCATGTTCGTTAAACCTCCAAGAATCAATTGCTTTCCCAGCTTCCTCCAACACAAAACTCACGTCCTCCTCAACAGTGGCCCCTCCCAAAGCAACTGTCCTCAATATTTCCACCTACAGATAGTTGCAAATCTATCAATAAAACCAGAATCAGTCTTATTTTCCATGCTCATACAGTAATTCATTTTATAGACTAAAGCATATTTCCAAATTTTAAAAGAATCAAGTTTATAAGATGATGTGCATATTTGAGAAAAATGATCAAAAGCCTTGCTACTTAAAAGATGATTCATAAGCCAGCACTGTCAGCTGGAAAATACAGAATCTCAGTGCCCACCCCGACCTGATAGATCAGAATCTGCATTTTAACAAGATCCCCAGGTGGTTCGCATTGTTCACCTTAACATTGGAGAAGTACCACCCTAAATCTTTTAACCAAGTCTTATCATTCTACATACAACAGTGGGTGATATTTGGCCATTTTCTGAAGACCTCAACTCAGGCTCATAAGAAATATAAAAACATTGCCCTCTAAATAATATCTTAGAATAGAGCCGCTTTCAAGAAACTGAGAATCTAGCTGGCGCCTCACTGAGCAAGGAAAATGAAAACAGGTATTCTTCAGAAAGAGGAAGGCAGGCTGCATGGAGTACAAGGAGAAATTTTGAGTGCACCAGAAAGAATGTCGGAGAAAGGGTTAATTCACAAGGTAAAATATGGTGAGATATTTGAAGAAAACAATGACGGAGAAAAACATTCTTTAAATAGAACAGCATTGAAGAGGACATGGAAAAATGCTGCCCCCCTTTGAAGTAGAGAAGGGAAAGCTGGTAAACGCTGAGGCTGAAGAGACAGTGGCTGTTAATGAGGTTCTGAAGATGTGACTTCACTCCCCTCTCCCCAATACATATAGCCATCCACAAGCAATTTATATTCTGTAATCAATTTCTAAGAAGGACAACTCGGGTGACTAGGGTAGTTTAAGACTCACCCCAGGGATGAAACACCTGCTCTCTCCTAGTCCCTTCATCCCTTTCCACCCTTCCCCTGTCCCTACTCACATTCCATCTCTTTATGCTGAAAAATTCCTCTCTCTTTTCGGTTTCTACCTCTGAAACATGTGTGCCCCCTTGTAATCTTCCTCTCTGAGTAACATATGTAATTAAAATCAATTTCTGAAGTATTTATACTTGCCCGTGATGGGCCTATTCTTCTGTCATCGAGAATCAGAGAATTTTAGGACATTAGGGAAGCCTACAAAATAATAAGCTGGCCTTCTCACTCTGTGGTCCTTGCAACCTGTGTTTCTATTCTCTCCCTCTCCCCTCCCACCAGCCAGCAGCAGCGGATTCCAAATTCTACAAAAACATTTTCATACATTGTGTGTCTCCATTTTAGCAATTGGCTTGTTTCCCTCCCTGGTTTTATTTTGCCTTAAAAATATCTTTTCTCGGTGTTTCATACTGTTTTCCCTTAAAATCCCCAGCCATGCAAATTGTCACCAAAAGAACACTTCTACTTAAACTATGGACTGAAAAGAATCTGTTATAAATGTTAAAACACAATATCCAAGGAAAAGTTGTGTAGACAATATCTGTTACAAAATTTCATTCATATATATTTACCACGTAGTTTACAATGCCACCTCTTATTTTATAGTGAAAAAGGAAAACTCTGTTTCTGGAGCATGTACAATTCTAGCACTCGCCCACCCACACCAGGGCCTGTTAGTGCCAGAGTATTAGATTTCAGAGAGACGATAACTAGTAAAAACAAATTTCTTCCCAGGAAGAATTAATCCCTTCTTTTCTGAGCTCTCCGGGCACTGGAATAGACTTCTGCTGCAGATGTTTGAATTATTATTACTAACTGTCTAAATGGTCGGCCTCCTCCATTGGCCTACACTGCTGGGAAGGCAAAAGCCCCCTGTTATTTTGATGGCTAGGGCTTCGTTGGGATTGGCTGAGACAGAAATGAGGTTTTTGGGGGATGATTTTTGTTTGGTTGTCACTTTAAAATATATGAATACATATAGAATTGCCTACGAATGTGATTTTATGCCTCACAATTTTTATCTGTAAGTGGGCTTATATCCGTGTTGAGTAATTACTGAATGAGGGCCAGTCGAATACATATTAGTATAAAGTCACGCGTCACTTCACCGCAAGGGTACGCTCTGAGCAGTGCCTCCCTGGCAAGTTAATTTCATTGTGTGGACATCATAGAGTGTGTTTACACCAACTAAGATGGCCACAGCATCATTAGGTGATATCATCTCATGGGCCCACCATCGCATATGCAGTTCATCCATGACGGAAATGTCGTTAGACAGTGCATGACTGTGTTAGACTCCCTGTGTTAGAGTCTTGGCTACCTCGTCAGAACAGCTAACCCATTAAACGTCTGTCTCTGCATCTGTTCAATGGGAATAATAATGGTGCCTACCTCCTAGAGTTAAAATGAGACAATGCGCTCAAGTGTTTAATAAAATGCTCACCACATAGTAGTTGTTCAATAAAGCAAAGCCAATAAAAGTCTTGGGTTTTCATCAAATAATAAGAAACTAAGAATTGTAGATATTAAAAACCTGTTAAGTTTTGCTTAACAGGGAAGCAAATACATGTTGTGTATTCCCTTGCATTTTAATATTCTGCCAACATAGCCTAAGACAACTTAAGCTAAAATGTTAGTGTTGTGTGAGTTCTTTCTCTCCTAATATGACTTACTATGAACCAGCCTCAGAAGTACAGAAAATCATGGTCATTTATCCCACACCTCCTATCTCCCAGATTCTTGAGCACAGACTAAATACAACTAAGTTACAGACAGCCTTTTACAAAGACACACATGCATACATACACATGCAAAATTACAAGATGAGAAGATTCCTGACCCAAATGATATTTATTTTTTTAATTGGGAGTGGAGCAGCACTTCATGAGGATTTTTCTAGGGAGTTCAGAGTGTTTATCCCCTTTATATTCACATCTCAGCTAAAGGAAAGCCTTTCCTGAACATCCTAGGGCAGCACTACCCCATGCCTCTTCGTCCTCTGTCAACAATCCTCATAGCATTGTCAGTATCTGAAATTAACCCTTTTTTATGTTCATTTATTGGTGCATTGTAATTGTACATTTTGATATATGTCAGGGTATGAACATCATACATGCACACATTGCACATTTAGCCCTCCCTCCAATCCCACCCTATTCCCTCCCCCTTCCCTTAACCCTTTATTTCTTATTTTGTTTATTATCGTCTCCATTCTCCCACTATAATGTAAGCTTTTCATTCTCAACTATTCATTATTGAATGAATGAATGAATGTATACATTCGATTCTGCAATTTTTTTCCTACAATTCTCTTTAAAAGACAGGAAATATATGGATATTTCCCAACTTCATCAGAGATGGAATAATTAGTTTCCATTGCTACTTAATGGTGTATGCCCCCGTCACCCCCTCCTACTGTGAGTTATTTATTCATTAAGTTAACAGTTAACCCAGGTGAAGTTTATGTAAGTACAATCTGGAAAGACACTTCCTAGTTCAAGTGGAATTTGTTTTTTCCCTGCCAGGAGATACATGCTCAAGAGAAACATGACTGTATTGTACCCTATGAGAGCTAAAGAGAGAACAGAAACTTACAAATGCACGATCTTCTATTTCTGAAAAAGAGACAGAAAATCAAAGCAGGAGACTTCCTTCAAAAACGCATGATGTATCAGGTTGAAGTTCAAATTGTTTCAAAAGAAAACATTTATTTTTTGCCAAGGTGAATTTGTATTTTCCCTGTCATGGTGAGGTCTGTAAATCTGCGAAGGTAATTACATAAAGGATAATTACCAGCTGCTGTCTATTTAAAAGGAGGCTACCAGAGGAAGAGACAAACGTCCTCATAGATTTCGGGATTCTTGAGGGGAGGGGATGCATATTATACTGTTTGGGCTCCCCAGGGATGGCTAGGCCAGTGTGTTGTGACATAGGTAGTATTAAATATGCATTAAATTACCAACACATACGCATGAAGGATTGGGATGTATTTCAAAGCAAGGAAAGCTTTGCTAGTTGGAAGTTCCTAATGCTAGGAATTGGATTTCTCGGAGAGGCA
Organism: Glis glis; assembly: GCA_004027185.1. Taxonomy (NCBI): domain Eukaryota; kingdom Metazoa; phylum Chordata; class Mammalia; order Rodentia; family Gliridae; genus Glis; species Glis glis. Next base: position 57,868 of record PVJS01003483.1, on the reverse strand, counting down.
GAAATTTTTTTCTCTAAATTTCCTTTGAAAAGAGAACAAACTCGGATCCATTTAACCTGATTAATTTTTTCCCAAATAAAACTAAGTGACTCTCTTCAGTCTCTATGGTGTGACTTTCCCTTACATTACCATATTTAACAAGGACAGGCCTTAGTAGACTTAGTCTTTAATAAAAGACAATCTTCCACTTGCTACAATTTAAAAATGTCAGTGGTTTTTATGGAAAAGCCACTGGATTCTAGAACCATACAGGTATTAAAGTGATATGGTCCAAACCCCAGTTTTACAGATGAATAAATCTTGTTCTGATGAGATAGAATTCAGAAATCATAAGACCTTTCAATAGTGAATGGCAGGGCTTCCCTTTCTCAGCCCCGAGAACGGAGGGTTTAGAGCTAGAAATGGACTCTGTGTCAGACGGCGGTTCCTTGTATCCAAACACGGAAGACAAGAATGACAACAGAATTCTTCTCCCCATATTAGTAGCTGCCCAAAGGGAATAGTTTTTAAAGAAGGACAGAGGAAAGCTGCCAAGTCTTATAAAAACAGAGAGTTTTAGTCTTAAGTAATCAGTAAAAACACAAAAATGTATGATGATCAAACTTTAAGAAGCTTATTTCCCGAATGCACCCTTGATGAACTGATTTCATTTGAGAGATTATTTGTAAATATAAGATATTCTTTTTGAAGAGTAGCTTATTCTAAGCAAATATCTTAGGATCCTTTTGATTATAACCCACAGGAAAAAAAATATGTATTTTCCTTTGCAACTCAGCACACACATGCATATATAGAAATGAGACACGAGTTTCAAGAAACCACACTCGTGCTTGCCAAATAGGATGAACCCTGTTATTTTCTATTCTACTCCACTTCATTTTCAAAATGTTGCTTGTGCCCCCTAAATTGATTTCAGGACTCCATAACATACCTCATAACATTTCCCAACACAATGCCAGTTTCTCTTACCAGACCATCCCCATGTTAACATCTGTCCTCCAAGGAACCACTGTGTCCACATAGTCAATATTTTGCAAGCACTAAGGCAGTTAGTTATATTTCCATAGTTCCATGTGCTCCAGCAGGTGCACAATCAACCACTTCGGTAGTCAGTAAATTTCTGTTGCAGACAAGGTCCATGCAGTCCCCCTGAGAGACCAGAGAGCCTCACCCGGAGCCCACTTCTGCTATATCACCTTCCCTAAAATCTTCTGCTGCAGAGAATTCTCCTGGTTCTCTCCAAAATTATTTCTAACACAATTAGCACCTTAACTAGTCTAGGTTTGCTTATGCTTAGACCACACACAATTTAAGGCTCTCTGATACATCCATGCCATTTTTCTCACTAAGTCTTAAACCTTGTTTTGTCTATGTATAGTTAAGGGCTCTTATTCACAAATCTTTGGTGGCTTTACAGAACCAAGCCCTTACTGCTCTCACAATACAGTCGCCATTATCAGTAGGGTAGGATGACCTGGGACTAACCTCCAGCAGAAAAATCTCTCCACGCCTTTTCTATGTGAGGGCAGCAGCACTTTCCACTCAGCAATAATCTCCCAGATTCATTGATGTTTCAGTGATTGGGACTAAAACAGAGGGAAATTCTCAATTGCCCCCCCCACCAGCAGGAGACTATAGGAGATACTTAAATAACTTTAATAATCCTCTGCTGTTTGAATCCAAAGAACGTAATTAATGTTCCAAAAAAGAATTTTTGAGGGTATCAGGTGTTGGCTGGTTAGCAGCAACTGGGAGGCAGGGAGCTATTGAACCCAGGACAGATGTTAAAGCAGAGTAGAGATTTGTGTCTAAATCCTGAGTTTGAATAGGGTGTGTGTGAGTGTGTGTGTGTGTGTGTGTGTGTGTGTGTGTGTGTGTGTTTGCAAGATTGCTTCTCTCCCAAATGCCCAGCTTCCTTCCCTTGTCACATTTCTTACTGTTAACAACATTCCCACTTGGATCCAGGGACTGTAGACTCTTTCCCTGCAGTGGGGCGGTGCCGTAGGGCTTGAATGCATGGTGAGTCACATACAGCCCTCTTGGTCACCAGACTGAAGGTGGCAGGGAGGGGGGGCATATAGAAGAGGTAGTCTGGAAAGACAAAAAACCCTGGTACGTCTGTTGGGAGAGCTGATCTGTCCCGGACTCTGTTCCCATTGGGACCCTGAAAGTCCCTAATTACACACCTTAGTCCCTGTAGTCCCTCTGGGTTTGGGAGTGAGGGTTCAAAGTAGGACAGGGGTGCACACACATTGTGCCTAGTGTCTTGCCAGGGAAGAGCTCCAAGGATGGATGAGTGAGGGGTGCAGCCCCATTCACAGGACACCTCCACCAGGGTCGCCTGGAGCTGCCCCTTGGACTTAAGAGACCCCCCGGACTGCCCGGGAAAGTGTCCTGTGTCGCCTGCCGTCCCATTCTATTATACTCTTATTTCTTTTGCCCCGGAGGCAGTGTTAGTCACCTCGACGGTGTACAGCCACCTTGCGGTCCCGGGACGCACAGGATGCTGCTTCCTAGCCCAACACCCCTTGAAAAGAGTTAGGGAAAAAGTGTCTGCTGCACCCAGCTGTGGGCTAAAGGAGGTGGAGGGCGGGCTGTCCTTGGAACAACTTGCCTGCCTCCCAGGGCGCGCCTGCCAGCCCCGGCTGCGCCCTGCCTGGAATCAGATTGTCCCGGGCTCCCGCTGGCATCCAGGGCTTTCCAGGGGGGAGAGGAGGAGTCGCAGTCTCCTGCACCGAGGCAGGCACCCCGGACCCCTGTTTTCCCTCGCCGCCCTCGCTACTTTGACTCACCCTAAGATACTGTGCCCACTGCCATCCCCCTACGTGGAAGGCAGTTACCCAAATCCAACCTGCGCCCCCAGTCTGCAGCGCCCAACTCCGGACGCTCTCCGGGACTCGCGGGACCCCCACGGTCTCTTTCCTTACCTCCTGCCTCCCAGCTCCTTTTTCTGCATCCCGGCTCTTAGCCCGCTGTCTTCTCAAGCAGCCCCCACCTCTACTTCGCCCCACTCCGGACCCTCTCTCCACAGGCTCCTGGGTGCTGTCCCCTGAGTGGCCACTGTACGAACCAGGTTGACACTCTTTGGGGTAGGGGGTCTTTTGGAAACTCACCTCCCTCCGGAATTTGCATCCACCAGGGAGGGGACAGGGCTCCCAGAAAGCTCTCTCCGGGGACAGGTTACAAATCTCTCAGGCCAGTCTGTCGCCCCCTCCCCACTCCCACCGCACTCCAGGTCTAACTGGGGTCCCCGTGTTTCTGGCGCGCGGGGGTCTCGGGGACTTGCAGGGTGAGCCCCAGCCTGGGCTGGAGCTGGGCGACCCGAGCGTGCGCAGCCCCTCCGGCGGGCCGGGGCGAGGGGGCCGGGCGGAGGCGCTGGGAGCGCGGAGCTCGCCCCTCCCTCTCCGGGGACCGGAGGGGGCTGACGTGGGCGGGAGGGTCCGGGAGGGGGGACTGGCTCGCCTCGATTCCGCCGCCCGCTCCCTGCAGCCGGGGGGAGGCGGCGGGCGGGGGTGGGCGGCGCGCGGGCGAGGCAGAGGACTCTTAAGTCGGGAGAAGTTTGCGCACAGCTTCACAGCGGGGCGAGCGAGGCAGGCGCCGCCAAGGTGAGCGGGCTGGACTTTGGGGAGGTGGAAGCGAGCCTGGGGAACGGGCAGTTGCCTTCGAGCCTCTAGTGCAACCTGGGCTGGGTTTAAACCATCACTTAAGGTGGGATTAAAGTGTCAGGGAACCGGGAGGTGGGCAGGAGAGGGTGGGCTCCAGACTAACGCAGTTTGCTCTCCTGTCAAACTAGGAAAGCCAGCCCCCCGACGCTGGGTGGGCTGCACCTTCCTGGGCTGCAGAGGTGCGCACGTCCGCACCTCACCCGGAGGCTGACATCTCCCGCCCGGGAGATGGTCCTGGACGCCTGAGTTCCTGAGTCCCTGGAGCCACCACCTGCGAACGCCCCTGGGTGCCCCGCTGCCCTGTGAGAGAATTCCTGGTAAGGAGGGTCTGGGGATGAGGGGACTTGGAGCTTTGGGGGTCCCAGGGCTGGGTAACAGTGGAGTGGGGAAAGCACCTGGCTTTTTAATTGCGAAACTGCAGTTTGCTTGTGATGTTTACAGGTAGTCATGTAGGGTCGCCCAGGTCTCAATCCCTCCACTTTACCTTGATGAGAGAAAAAAACAGATGTCCTAGAAAGGTGTTACAACTTGCAATTTCGGGTTGAAGATATCTCCGATTTCTTGTGACTTTTACAATGTTGTTAGTGTCAATTTCCCCCTCAAAAGTTTTATTCTCCAGTTTATTGGGTATAACAATGACGGGCCTTAAAGTTGTGGATTTTTTTCCCCAAGAGGTGTTTATTAACTAACAATTAGATAGCATCGGCATCCGTAAGATGTGTTGTGTTGTTCTGGATATTGGAAAAGAGTATGGCAGTGAATGGAGTCGCTTGTTTAGTCATGTTTTAGAGAGAATTATTTTCCAACAATCATTTATGCATAGCAGCCATTCTTCACACCTATTAGGAAAAATATGTTGTGTGCATAGTTTCCAAAAGAGTACTCTTTTTCATGATGCTCCTTCCAAGCCCGGGTGAAAGACATCATGAAAATCTCCAACAAATTAATTCCTCTTCCCGAAACATCCATTTTCTGTGAGGTCCAAGGGAATCCAGTCAAAGTAAAAAATCAACAATCCAATTACATGTTTAACCTGTCGTGCCGGCTTTATCTAACAAATCTACCTAAGAAAAGTTCTATCTGAAAGCTTTAATCTAATATTATGTGCTCTATGTAAGTCAAGACGGCACAATCTTGAGACTATTTTATGGCTGTAGTTAACCTGAGCAAAGTCATCTATTCAAGGCTATTTGTTGAAATTATTGGGTAATTGGAAGTGAAATGTTCAAAATAAGCCAAAGTTTGACCATGTCGTTTCTGAGACTAATCTTTAAATAGCAGTGTCCAAGTTTGTGTGTGTGTTAAATGGTCATAGAGAACAAATATTTTATACATTCGGGCCGAATGGCTTACCATTAAGGACAAAGTAGGACTGCTGTTAGTGGTGTGGGATTTATAAAATATAATTTGTAATGGCATGTTGTTAGCCTACTACGTGTTCAGTGGCTAAAGAACTCGGCTTTTAAAAGTTCAAATTGCTGGCTTAATACACTAGTATTATGAGAGGAATTAAGATGATTTGATTTGCAAAACCTTTACAGTTTAAGTCAGTATTCTCAGTGGACACTCATTTCTTTTGCGCAGTATTTTAACAACCCAAAACATCCTTCAGCCAGGGTTTGTTTTGGTTCAACAATGCTTCTAACCCACAGTTAATTTTAGGAACTAAAGTCACAATAATAATATTCAGTTGTATTGTAAAATGTTCTGAGGTTATTTCTTGACCACCCCGATACACTGAGTATAGTAAACATGAAATCCTCTTTATATTTGATTTACAAAAACATATAAATAATCTGGGAGTTGTGTTGTTTCATGATGCTTGGAGATGAAAAATTAGCTGATATAAATATGGCTTCTATTTCTCATTTTCTTGTGTTTTTTTTTTTGGAATTCCAGATAATCAAAAATGGTAGATGGATAAAGATAGCCTTTGCTTTAATTAGTTGGAGAAAAGGGGCTAAATATTGGTGTCGATGTGCCGTGGCAACTCTATTCTTGGTGAACTTCTCAGACTCTTATGATATTTTAACATGAATTAAAACATCATCTACTGTTGATTTTTATTAAAGCAAAAATGAAATGAGAGTAGGAGGATGATTTTGTTTTCCATGATAACCTAAACATGTTCTCCATTTGGGCTGCAAATTAGAATCAATGGGAGAATAAAAAAAATATGGATGCTGACCCTTCCCCAAACCAGTAAAATCAGAATATCCAAGGAAGGGGTCTGCATTTTGATCTATTTCTTTAAGTGAATGTAATATGCACCCAGGATTGAGAGCCACTGACCAGGATGTTTTCCATTAGATTTAATAGAGAATGTTAATGTTGAGGGGGGTAGTCTTGGTGAAAAAGAATGACGTTTGTTATATTGCTGGTCTAATCTTTAGATTTGATCAAGTCCATTAGTGTTGGAGGGTCTTGATAAAAAATAAATGCTGTTTGTTGTATTACTGGTCTATTTTTCATATCTATTATATATAACAAAGCTTGATTTCCTAATTAGAAGAAAGAGATCTTATTATTTGATGTCACATGTTTAAATCATAGTATCTCCCGGGGAAAAAAAATTTCCCTAAAAAAACAAAGTATGAGTCTGAAGCTTATATGGCCATCCAGAAAAGGTTTTAGCAAAATTAACTCTAGCTTTAAGAGATGTTAAAATAATGCTTTATGAAATAGAATTTGATCTCCCTTTCTTAACACCTATATGATGTATGATGTGCAAATATGTATGTCTTTGAAAGGGAAAAGGAGGAAAATGGCATTATTCTTCTTGGCATACCAAGTATCATATTCTGGGGGCCAACCATGTTCTAGAATTTTCACAAAAATATGAGGTACAAGCTATGATTATACTTAAGAGGCTTAAGGAAGAAGCTATTATTCTGATTTTGCATATGAGGAAATTGAGGACCCATTTGGTTAATGAACTTGCTCAAAACTACAAACTAAGTAAATTAAAGATGTATTCAAACCCAAGCCTTCTTATTCTGAGTTCAATGATGTAATGAAATATATATTTATTACATATTTGTATTTTTTAATTTAAAAACAGCATTTATTTTAAAACAGTATAGGTTAAAAGCTCAGATTCTGGCACAGCTCTGCCTGGGTTTGACTCCCAGCTCCGTAGCTTTCTAGCTGCGTGATTTGGACAAGGAATTTAACCTTTGCTGCCTTAATTTCCTTTGTAAAATAAGGATTTCCTTTTAATGAGGATTAAATGGGTTAATATCTGTAAAGCATTTGAGTAGGTACCTGGTGCATAGTAGGTTCTATGTAAGTGTTGCATTTTTTAATGTCATTTATTCAGAAAGTATTTTGATTATTATATGCCAAACATTGCACTTAGACTGATGATGCACAAATAAATCATATCCCTGCCTTCAAGGATTTTGTATCCACTAGAAAATATCCAATATCTAAGTAAAATGATTATTCCACTCAAGTATGGGATTTTCTTCTGTTTTAATTATAATTAAAAGCATGATTTTGAATGACAGCTCTGTGATTTTCAATGTTAATATGACCTTCCAGAGCTCCATATAATGTATGTTACAAAACCAAGTGACAATATTTTGTGTTGTCACAATGGTATGAACTTGTTTCCAATTTTATCAAAACACAGAAAATAATATTTCCATATGTTTCTGGCTTCCATATATGAGGTCAGAAAACTGGTAATATGAATAGGTTTGGGGTCTTTAATATTTTATTTTAAGAGTGAATCATGATGATGAAATATTGAGGAAGAATTAGTAGAAAATGACATTGGAATCTGTTCCTCAATACAATTTTTCTGAAATTGGTTTTCAAAAAAAAAGTCTGATTGGAATTTGATCAATATGTCTAAGTACAATTTTCTGGAATTGATTTTCCAAAAAAAAAGATGTCTGATTGGAATGTAGTTTTGTTGCTGTTGCTGTTGTCATTTTTTAAAGAAAAATAGTTTTTAGAGAAGGAAGAGTGGATCAAGGAGTACAGGTAAGAGTCTCTGATCCGGGGCTGGCTCGGCAAGACTTTCCTCATCGGAGCTGTCTGAGCCTCCTAGACTGTCCAGCAGCGGCCCAGTACCCTGCAGGGTACCTGTGGATACCTGAGGTACAGACTCTTGTCTTGTTCAAATGAAAGTCTCTATTAAAAATGGCATATAAATTAGTATTCTTTGTACAAGAATAACACAGATATTCTAAACCTAAAGAGTTAATTCTCAAAGAACTTAAGTACCTGGCTTGGTGAATTTTTTTCTGTCTCTGTAATCAATATTTAACCATTCCATTTGCACTAAAATTTCTGTTTGTAAATATATACCTCTTTTATCAAGTCCCCAAGCTACTTCCAATTTTTCCCACAGATACTATGTTTTTCATCCTCACAGGTCCACTGCCACCCCTTTAGTTTAATTTTCTATTACCCTTATCAAAATACTTTAATAATCAGTCACATTCAATCTCTGTGTGCTGAATTCGGTGTTATGCAACACAGTCAGACTTGTTTTCTAAGCTCTGATTTTGCCATCTTCCATTCATAATTATTCAGTGATTGCTGGGGGACTTAGAGCCCCTCTTCAGCCTGGTATTTAAGATGCTTCATAATATAATCCCATTTTATCTTTCCTATCCATGACAAGTAGGAAACTTAACAGCTCCCTAATTCCAGTTCTGGAGCTGTAGTTATGCTAGAAAAATTGACTCCAGATTTGGAGTCCATCCTTCTTCACTCTCAACCCTGTGCCCTTGCCTGTCAACCTCAGTTTACATTCTTTTACCTCAAAATTGGTGTGTGTGTGTGTGTGCGTGTGTGTGTGTCCCTTTACACCAGTGGCTTAGTAGCTATGCTGCTTTATTTGGGTTTTCCGTTCTCCCTGCAACTCTAGTTGTAGTTTTTGCCCTTTATTTGTCTGGTGGTTCAGAATTCAGCATTTCAAATCTTACCTACCGCCATCCTTCAAAATGTATTAATCATTTCCCTATAACACATCCAACAAATTTTCAGCCAGCCTGACAGCTTTGCTCATATTTTAAAACTCAATAAATACTTACTAAATGCCTATTATGTCCCAGTCTGAGAATGTGATGACAAATTACAGTTCCCAGTTTCATAGGGACTGGAAGAGACAGAGGAACCCACAGATATACACCCAGGTGGTACGTATTGCAATAGAGAAACACCGTGGGTGCTCTGGAGGCAGGAAGGATGGCACATAACCTGGCCTTGGGAAAGCTTTCTAGGGAGGTAACCGGAAAGGGGACATGATTTGGCACTTAAGTGACAAGACAAAATAATAAATAAAGAGGGGAAGACATGAAGCATATTACAGACAGGATCCCAGGCTGTAAAAAGCCCTGGAGGCTTGAAACAATGTGGTGACCGGGAACCCGCGGGTATTTTGGTTGCCCACTGGAGTTTGCAGGGTATGGAGCATGCCCTAAGAGGCTTGCATGCCGGCTGTGCTAACGGGATTACATTTTATCCTCAAGACAGTGGAGGTCCTTGAAGGAGCTAATGTACGGGACTGAAATAAATCAGATTTGCCATTCTGGTAGATCACTCTGGTGAAAAAAATAGGAGGAATATTAGATCGAAAGGGGGATGATTACATGTTAACGGGAAGCCAGGGGAGCCTTATTGCAGTAACAGAGGGGAGAAACAATTAGGGCCACCTTGATGGGGATAAAAAAGGAAAGAAAACAGGAGATTATTTTAAAAGGTAGCATTTGTAGGATTTGGTGAATGATAGAAATTGCAGGTGAGATAAATGAGGGAAATGGCCCATTGTATGATGAACTCCAGTATTCTTTCACAGCTAGATATGATGTCATTCATCAAGTCTACACAAGGAATATTTTGGAGAGGGAAGATGAAGAGTTAAATTGGGGAAAAAATAATGCATTTCGCTTATCTATGTGGTGGTGTTTAATAAAAGTAGATACAGAAATTCGCACCACCAGAGAGAATTTAATACTAGAGATAGAGACTTAGGCAGTAGAAGTACATCTACAGCAAGCGATGTGTAGGAATGGAGTATATCACCCACGGAGATGTAAAGAGAAAGAATGTAAATAAAGAGAAAAATAAAAATCAAAGGCAGAAAATTAAAAAGAACAGAAAAACATCTAAGAGAACTCGGGAACACCAATTTTTAAAAGCAGCAAATGGTGGGGCAGGGGTCTGCAAAACAGACAGAGATGAAAGGAAAAAGCAGAGAAGAAAATAGTTTTTTAGGAGCCAGAACGAGAAAGTGAACACCTTTGCATACGGTCCCCAGTAGATCAGGTAGAAGGAGAGGTTGCAACTGGACGTAATTTAGTAGTGATTGGGTTGCGTCCAGAAATAAATCTCTATGTCCCTGTTTTGAAATTGTATAGTCTCCTAAAGTTAACTTAAATGTCTTTTCTGGACAGCCAACAACCCCTCAAACAAGATATAATATTACATCCTGATACTTCCTTAGATTCTCCAGAGGTCCCGTGTGTGGGAGCCTGAGTATGTGCGTGTGCATGTGTGTGTGTGTGTGTGTGTGTGTGTGTGTGTGTGTCATATGTTATATTGTGTTTTATATATATGTAAACATATTATATTTACTTTTATGTGAAACATTCTTCCCTTTGGTCACTCACTCACTAAAATGATCTCTTTATCATTATAGTATACTGAAATAACAAGATATGTGCTTTATAAACCCACTCTTCAAAGATAATGATCTAGAAATGCTAGTATTTCAGCATATACAAAATATTTCCCAGAATGTTTGTGTACTCAAAAGTTACACGGGTAAATTTTTCAGTCCAAATATGCCAATTTTTATATCACAAATTATACCATTTTATAACTATCTTATGGAGCTTTATTTCCCATACGTGTTACAGATATTTCGTAATTTTTCTTATCCCCTACTAGATTACAAAGGACAAAGTCACCCATGTATCCGATCTTCCCAGCACATACAGGGCATGGTCTCTTCTCTTAATGAAATGGTTTCAAATGTATCCAAATTTGATCATAATAATGATGCATTTTTTTTCCTGAAGTGATTTTTGCCACACTGAAGCTCAAATTTTTCTCCTTTTAAGGTATTAATTAGCTGTTGTCCCAGAGCTTTCGGTTATTTCTCTCTTTACTTCCTCTAAATCAATAATCCATTCCTATTTTGAACCTTATTAGACCCATTCTCCTATTTCAGGCTAGAATTGGTATTGACCTAAGAAGCCGACCCTGTTTTCTTTCGTGAGCATTTAAAACACACAGAACTTTCCCCAATGTCCCTTTCACCCTTCTCTATGACAAAGTACATACAGTTGGCTCCGTATCTATGGGTTCTGCATCCATGGATTCTACCAATTGTGGATTGAGAGTATTCGAGAAAAACTACATCTATACTGACTATGTACTGTTTTTTCTTGTCTTTATTCCCTAAACAATGTGTCAAAGCAACTATTTGCATAGCATTCACATTATATTAGGAATTACAAGTAATCCAGAGATGATTTGAAGTATACAAGAGGATGCACACAGGTTACATGCAAATACTACACCATTTTATGTAAGAAACTTGAGCATCCACAGGCTTTGCTATCCAAAGGAAGTCCTGGAACCAATCCCCCAGGTACCGAAGCAGAGCTATACCTTTATTTCTCCTCTGCCTTTTGCACGGAGGCTGAAACTACTTAGGTTGTATTTATACCTCTGTATACAAGAGTGTGGATCAGGGGAGAAACATAAGATATTCCAAATTATTTTCCCAATACAGATCAGAGACCTAGAAGCCATTAATTCTAAATTGTGTAAAAAAATTAATCTTCCTCAAGGTAATATCTTACAGACTTTAGGATAAAAATTTAGACTTTGTAACAAAATAATAACAGAAGCAGATACAATTCACTGAACCACTAAGTGTGCTGGGTACAGTGATACTTCGTTACTTTTGTGACTATCTTATGAGATTTTAGCAAGCCCATTCCATAGATGAGGAAACAGACTCAGAAACTTCTAGACTTGCCAGAATTCATCTCTCAGGTGGTAGAGCTAAAACTCAAATCTAAGTTTACCTACCACCAAAAGACTGTGCTCACTCTGCTACTGCAGTTAGGTGGCATTTGATAATGACTTGGAGATCTTTTTATTAAAATTGGAATATTAATTGTCTTAGATAATCAGAGATTTTAATAACAGATGGGATTAGGAGCTCCTCTCCACAGACATTTCAATCAGTCTCTGTGGAGGTTTTAAACTTGACTCTCCAACCCACTTGGGCTGCAGGAGCTATGACTGTACTTATAACCAAATCCTGGCCTTTTGGAATAGCCTAGAATACTCCAGGCTCTTACCTATATTAAGAAGACATTCCAGATAACTAAGTACATAAGCAGAATATTCCTGCATAACAATAAAAATATGAAATCTGACACAGTTCTAGAATTTTAGGTGTTTAATTGTCTGACAAAACTGTGTCTATTAAATAGTCATCATTTATTAATTGTGAACAGATAGGAATTTGGTGACAGCCAAATATGAAAACTCTATTTCTGTTTCCCTGGATACCAAAAGTAACAATGCTTATCCCAGAACTATGGGATAAAAGAGCTCCTTGATTATAAAAAATAATTTGTAAAGAAAACCTTTGCCATTTAAGATTTCTTCTCTGAAGTAGTGTTAACCAAATCAACTCAGGCACCTTGTACTGCTGCCAAATCTAAATTTTAAATTGATTTGGCTCATACATTAATTAACCCCACTTTCAGCATAATTATTTGTTTCTCACCTTAAGCGGGATAGGTAGAATTCTGGCAAGTCTGAGAGTGTATTGTGGAAAATATCAATGTCTATGGACGTTTGGAATGGGATCTCTTTAGCCCAAGATTCAAAGAAGTTCATGACACAGAGTGCACAGTAATGCAAATCGCTTTAGCGCCTTCTTTTCTGGGCCTATCACAGGGCAAAAGGTCAGGACAATATTAGAGCACTTTTTCATTCCTAACATCCTGTATACCGCAAAGATGGCATTAAGGCAAAACCCCAGCAAAGCAAACGATCATTGTTGCTCGGGGGCCAATTCAGGAAAAATAAGAATTTACTGGGTTGCTTCTTTTCCCATTCAAAGTGAAAATAATTTTATTGCGTCCCATGAGGAAAATATATATTCTTGCAAATTAGATGTATCATGTTAGTGAATAAAAGGTCAATGAGAAACTTGGCTTTTCTTCTTAGCTACTAAAATATTAATATCTGGGCAGATTTGAGGAGTAGCAACTTGATGTCAACAAATATCAAAATTGAAAGTTATGGCCTCGTTGAGCTGCATTTTAATTTTTTAAAGAGGCATTTCTAGCCTTTGAGGTGATGCCATATATTTTCTTGATAACTGATATTTTACCTTTATTAAGGATCAGTAGTCCAACGATTTCATTAAGGAGGAGACCAAAGCAGAGACGACATTAATTCCCCACCAGCAGGCAATATTTCTACCAGAGAACTATATTTCTACCATGAGAACTCTGGCCTTCTGACTCCATGTCCAGTACTCTCCCTGAAGAACCTACAGAGTTTTAGGAGCCATAAGCATTTGCAGAAAAAATATATGCAACACTGCGCTTACAGATAAACTTAAGGAGAGTGTAAGATGGATGAGAGTGGCCCTGGACTATATCACATGAGCGTCAGAGCCTGTCTCTTGCTTCCTTACCTTCTAATTTGTCTAGTACCTGCAGCTCATGTAGTATTCCCATTTATTCCAGAAAGCCTGCCTTCCTAAAGAGAAGCCCCATTGCTGAGTCTTTCCACAATCTGCCCCTAAACCCACTTTTGCTACGCCCCCCACCCCCAAATCCATTACATTCCTTTTACTCTATTTGCACAAATCCTGCTTTCTGCAGATAATGTCATAGTAGGATAAACCTTGGCTCCCCTCAGGAAAAAAAAAAATTTGGCATTATCAATGATAATGATGTGTTCTTTCATCAAATGAGTTGAGGTCTTTATTCCCAAGTTTAAAGCTTTATACTACACTAAGCATATTAAAAATTTAATATCCAATGCCAGTCAGGCAGTGTTTTACCAAGTACTATGCAAAATTAGCTGAAAGTCAAAGGGTGCCCTGTCATTACAAGCAACCTGTGCGTGATAGGTTCTCAGATATTAAATGACGGTGTCAGGACTAACGAGGTGGTAATCTAAGCAGAGCCCACTGTGAAACCTTAATCAATACCTGACTCCCAGAAAAGTGCTTTCCAGGTTTTAAGAAAATCATGTTTTAAAAACTTTCAAGAAACCTTGAATACAAAATAGATTTATTGAAATATTCCAATAATAATGACGATGGTAATAATGATAATAACAGCTAACACTTACATAGCACTTACTATGAGCCAGTAATGTTCTATGCCTTTGATAGACTTTAATATATTTCATATTCACAGCAATCTTCTAAGGTAAGTACTGTTATTAACTCCTTCCACAAAAGAAAAAAACGGAAGCACAGAGAGGTAAGTAACCTTCGGCAGAACACACAGTTAATACATGGTGGATTTGGAAATGAAGCCAGGGAGGTCTGGTTCCAGAAGGTAAGTAAATCAGAAAAGGGAAATGCACTTATTATAATTTATGACATCTAAAGTTTTATTATAATGTAAGATGTCTTTCACTTTTTCATTTTGTGTGTCTTTGAATAGCAGGTCCACGGATTTCTCTCTTTTTCTTAGAAAATTTAAGGGAACTAAGCAGCAGTTTTCTCTATTTATTCTAAATATTCATCTCTGCAGCTGTCATGGGATGCACCCGTGCTTATAGTATTCCACTCCACACTGTGGTTTCCCAGAAGGGGAAATCATACTTTGCCAAGTTGACAAGCTCATTCATAAAAAGCAGGGTCAAGGGCAAACAATCAGATTTATTATTTCAAAGATACAATTTCTACTTAAAAAATGCAAAAGACAACTCCTAATAAAACATAGATTTTCAAAAGCACATTTTTATTATTTACATGAAAATTAGTCAGAAACCCATGGTATGTGTGGTTTTAATGATGTGGAGGGGGAAAAAATGTGGCCCAAAATGGCAAGTCAAAATACATTGTATTTTAATTAGTCTAAAAATGGCCAAGTTTCCTATTCACTCACTTGGAGATGATAAACTTTCCAAGGCCTATTTTGGAGCCTGGCGACTATTTTCCATGTGCCCGAGTGGTCTCATTTCCCTATACGATGACTCCGTTAGCACTCTGTGTTCTTGTGTAACAGGAGGAAGGGAGATCTGTTCTGACACCCCTAGGAAACTGTCCCGCAAGTATATGCAGGCTGCTCAGCCTTTGTATGTGATTTTTATTTACCATTTCTATTTTTAAATTTATTTGCCATATTTGAGGTTACTTTCTCTTCTAATATTAATTTTCGCTCTTTTATTCGCTGTTCTTGTTTTATACATTTCATTGTATAATATGTTTTAATCTAAAATATTTGCCTCTACTCATACAGCTCAGCTTAAGAATGGTGAACGAAAAAGAAAGAAAATTGACCTAAACCTAACTGCTTTACCTTAAATTATCTAATTTCCTTGGAATTAGAAAATTGTTAGGACATTTTAAAAAAGCCAAGGTTACAGTCATGTAGGCTGATTTTACCTCTCCATTTTATTCTATCACTGTCCAGAGTCATCCAGCTAGCCAGATGTCACCCCATATTCATAAAAGAAAGGCGGTCATGTCCCGGACATGACCACCACGATGACAATGAGCAGTAGGTGTGGGAGATCAGTGACCAGGGTAACACTCTGAGCTGGCCAGGCTGATGGGACCCCGGAAATACAGACTTAGCTGAGAAAGCAAGTTTATCTGGTCTCATCCTTACCCATTGTGTCCATGCTGGAGATTTTTTTTATTGTCATGTCTTTGTCATTTTTTCTTTCCTCTTCACAATTTTTTAAGCAGAGCTCCAGAGTAGATAACATGTATTATTATTATTGGGGTTCAGATATGTGCCCAATTATGTACTAGCACACATTATCTCATTTAGGTTGCACGATAACCCCAAAAGTGAGGTATTTTTATCTCCATATTACAAAGACTGACACTCAAAGAAGCTAAATAAATTAATAAGAAGAAATAAGAATAAAATAACAATTATAATAACAATTGGTAATCTGTTAATTGCAAGTTAATTTTTGCACTAACATTTATTAAGAGTTTACTATGAAGGTTCTTGGATCAATTATCCCATTTAGTTCTCAGAATCATCACAGGCATTATTATTATTATACCCATTTTACTTCCAGGCAATGGTGAGGCTTGCAGACATCATGAAAGGTCACGAAACTAGAAGCGGAGGCAGGACTGAAACCTAAACACAGAGCTCCTGTACTCCTACTAAGGCAGAGCATATGTTCACACCCAGGTCTGTCTGCTGCTCTGCCTGTGAGTTTTCAGAGTCCCACTTGGCTTTTAACCTAAAAGGGCTGTTCTTGAATGTGGTCTGATGACCGGTGCTGATCCCTGACAGGGTTACAGTGTCTGGAGCAAAGTGGAAAACTCAAAGACCATGTCAAGAGTTTCCTCGACCACTAAGTGCATTCAATTTAAAAGACTGCGCTTGGTTCTGAGAATGTATTCTTCCTTCTCTAGAACAAAAATATCTTCTTTTTATATAAGAATGGTGATAGTAGTAGATGAGAGCTGTTTTTTAAAAAAAAATTTATCAAAAATTATAGATTTGTTAACCCTATTTCCTCTGCCTCACGTTGGAGGCAATGGGAGAAGAATTGTATTTATTCATAAATTTTAAAAAATCTGAGCTCTGCCGAGAAAAGCAAAAGAATGCTGCAATGAAGGGAGGTATCTAAAGTGTACCCTGCAAGTTTGCCCAAGATTTAAGCCTCATGGTAATCTGTTAATTGTGAATACCACTTTATAGACTTTAAAGAAGTTTATTTTTAAAAAGGAAGCAGGCTATACTTGAAAAAGAATGGTATCATCAGTATATAAATAGATTTTTACTCTTCATATACAAAACACCTGAACTTTGTTGAGTGATGTGCACACAGCGTATGCAGTGACTTCACATGCAGTATTGCTGATGAAATGGTGTTACACATGGGTGAGGGTGTTGGCCTTCGAATACAACACAACACGTTATTAGTATTATCTGGCCTTTCTTAGCCTCAGTTTCCTCTTGAAAGAACTTTTTTTTCCAACGGATTATTTCATGGGTTTTTTTTTTACCCTCAGTGTAGTTTTATTTGGTGGAGAGTACCTAGACCTTAGACAGGGAAAAAGATCTTGCAGTGAAAAGACTATGTGATATAGAATAAGATGTCTGGTTCCAGTCCCAGCTTAGTCACTTAGAAGCCATGTAATATTGGACCATTTAGCCTCATGAGCGTTTAGCCTCCATTTTTTTTCTGTAAAATGGGTGTAATAATAGAGATCAGCACCTTGCTTCATGAGGTTGCAGTGAGAAGTTAATGAAACAATGACTTGTAAACCATAACATTTGGAGAGAGAGCAGGAGGAGGAAGCATGCTGACACATGCAGGAAAAAGCAGGTATCCTGCTGAAGATGAATGTTGTGAAGAAGACATGAAAAGCAATAAACCACACTGTTTGGTCCAGGACCTCACTGGATAGAAATCAGTAACATGTTTACCCTTTTATTCCATGGGCTGTAAATAATGTAGGGAAGTGCTGAGCATGGTACAAGGTATACAGCAGTCAACAACTGGTATCTATTTGGGGGTGTTCCATTCTTCCCTCCCTCCCTCCCTCCCTCCCTCCCTCCCTCCCTCCCTCTCTTCCTGCCTTCCTTCCTTCCTTTCTTTCTTTTTTCCAGTACTGAAGATAGAACCCAGGGCCTTGCACATGCTAGACAAGATGTACTTTACCACTGAGCTGCACCCCCAGCCCTTGTATCAATTTTTATAATTATTATGTTACTCATTTTATAGGTGTGAAAACTACAACTCAGATTATAACATAAGCTAAAATAGTTCATTTAGTTAAGTAATGGAGTAAAGTCTCAAACGTAACTCCACTCGCACCCCAGTTCTTCTTTTAGTTATCCCTTACCCACAATTCTACATGAATCCCAAACCTTCTTTTCACTACCCTATGCCACATGTCTAGTGTGGTAAGCACCCGAAAACCCCACTGATTTACATGTGTCTCCATCATTCAGCAGATGTGTGTTGCTGATGTCCTTGTCCATAGCAGCACAGCACATAAACTTCCCGGTAGTAATATCAGAGGAAATGGAAAATGACTTATTGTACATATCCAACCAAGAAAAGTTACATTAAAACAAATACAAGTAGGAATGGAAGTTGTAAAAGATGGCCAGACAGTATGAACAAGAAGACCTTGCCGTGCATAAAGAAAGCAGTAACTAAAGGTCTTCAGTTTAATGGGAAGATGAAATTTGAAGGTGAACCAATAATTTTTATATCTATGAAAGAAGCCTCATTGTTGCAGTTGCATAACAACAAATATATTTTCCTAAATTACAGCTACTTATAGTTACTGTGCTGTTTGCTTACTTATGGTTCTTTGTTGTTGATTTTGGTTTATCTGGAGAGTGACTTCATCTCTCTAGGGTAGAACGTGATTTCAGTTGTCATTGAAAGATTAGAAAAAGTGGGGACTCACTGGTTCCTTAGTCAAAAGCTTTATTTTCATCATAATCCTAGAGAATAAAAGGTTTCTGTCTTTTTAAAGAGAAAGCAGAAGTATGCCATAGTTCAGTCCTCAGAAGAAACATATGAGGAAGGAAAACCAATTCCTTTTCCTTTCTTTCAGAGGGGTTTATTTTTCTCTTAATGTAGCACATGTCTTAGCCTTTTTTTCTCTCCTGTGGAGCCCCTCGGAGAGCTGTATCTTAAATAGCTGTTTCTAATCTATTCAGAGGCAAGGGTATACTGAATATACACTGCCAAGAGAATGAGTATCTTGAACTTCAAAGATTTAACAGTTACTGATTGTTTCATACCTTCTTGTGATTTAGAACACACATTTGTAGCAGAGAAATTATCACCTGTATTTGTCAGTCACCAGATAGAGGAGATAACAAGGCTAGACCCCCTCCAAGGGCAGCTCAGAATTCTGCAAAAGACAGAGAGGCACCCATGAGGACAGTGAGAGAACCCGTGGAAGATCATTTTAAGAGTCTCATTTGCTGTACTAATTTATGAAAATGGCTTTAAAATATTTATGTTTCAAAGACCAAAATATTTCTTCAAACATTAACTCTGCTCCATTAAAGGTAATGACTAGAAATATTCAAAATGTTTTTTTTTTCAAGTAATGTCGCACCTCACTAACACCATTAAAGCTAAGAAGAAGAGAGACTTTCAGCATTTATCTTTGGGCCTGCAGGTTTATTTCAGGTAATGGAAATATTTGGGGTTAAATGATAGATTTTATTTATAACATAAATAAATCATTCAGCTTAGCCACAAAAGAACGAAGGTCTTGGTACCTAAACCATGAGAGTGTGGAAGGAACTTCTTAAAAGGCCAACTCTAGAAAACCAGATCAGGCCAGTTTTGCTGGTAAGAAATCATGGGAACTGACTTGCTGTCTTTCAGGCTGAGAGGAAAACAGAAAAGTTTTGGCTCCTTGGTACCCAATTAAGAAAGTTGTCTTAAAGTCTGGTTTGTCTGTGTGAATCTTGGATAAGAAAGAGGTACCATAGAAATGTACCTAATCTGCCCATCAATTCTTAAAGGTACGATTTTCTACCAGACTTACCAAATTTTATCAACTTCCCTTTTGTCCTCATGGTGTGGAGGTTGATGATAGGGACAGGGATCTTATTACTTGTCAGATTTGTTCATCTCCCAGCTCATCCCAACTTTCCCTTCTTACTTACTGCTCTAAGGCCGTGGTTCTCAGACTCTGTCTGCAACAGAATCACCTGGAGAGCTTGTCCAAACACTGGTTTGCAGGCTCCACCTGAAAAGGATCCCGTTCAGTCTATGGTGCAGCCCACTAATTTGCATTTCTAGTAACTAGTAAGTTTCCAGATGAGCAAGATGCTGGTGCTCAAGCTATGGAGCTCAGGAATTCCTCCTAGGTATCCCTCCAAAGTACTCTCCTTCCCATCCCTTCAAGGGATGTTCAAGGGCTTTCAGTTTGACTCCCTCATGCCCCCTACTACTACCCACAGACCCAGCATTTCCCCGGGCAGTCAGAATGGCCACAAAGCATTGATAACAATGTGCTTGTATTCTGAGTAAAGCATTGCAGATGGCTTGCTTCTGTCACTGCCCACGTTTCTAATATTTTTCCTTTCTTCCAATATTTCCAGTACTTTCTTTTCAATATTTTCAAACTTATATCAGGAAGAGCTGGATGAATAAAAAGAAGAGGTTTATTTTCTTCTTTATTTTTCGTTCCAGTTAAATGTTGATTAATATAATAAAAAGAACTAATCTTTATTTAAAACACTACCAAAGAGCAGTAAGATATATGAAACTTGCCTTTTTCCTCTCACTATCTTTACTGAGTTTTGGGGAGACACAGAAGAAAAATGAAGCTCTATTCACTTCAAATGACATTCTTCTAGCTCACAAAAGATGAAAGTTCCAGGAAATAGCTAGGTTTTTTTTCTTCCTAAAACAAATGGCAGAGTAAATAATGTTCTTTTTCATAGTATAAATAAATAAACATTGTCAAACCATGGTATATAAAGAAATAAAGACCCTAACAATAAGATTGCTTTTAAAACTACTACTGCTGGCAGAATAACTATATAGAGGGAAAGAATTGCTTTATCTCTTACTCAAAATTGGATAGCAGGCAATAGTTATAAGTGTTTGTATTCTTTGTTTTATGTTATTTTCTCTATTTGTGATCAATTTTAACAATTAAAATGTCTTAAGGAATAGCAGAAAAGATAGGTGTAAAAAGCTATGAGAGTTAAGTTTGTTTTTTCAGATCACTTATATATTGAGTGCCTCGTCAGGGCTAACCATTGTTTTAGACAATAGTATATAGCACTAAAAGAAAGACAAGGCCACACTTCCCTGAAAGTGTTGGAATGCAGAATATGGGCAATAAGCAAATACACACATGCATGCATACATAAAAAGTAAACAAAACATTAAAATGGGTTAGAGTCTTTTCTTATCATGGGTCAAAACACACAGTGAAGCTGAAGCTAAAATACCATGGCACTGATGCAGAAAAGGATAAATAAATTAATGAAACAGAATTAAGATTCTAGAAATACATTGGAATTTGGTATTTGATAATATTTGGCCTTTAAAACCAATGGCAAAATGATAGAAAATTCCAAAAGATATCTACCAATCACCGAGGAAATAGTTATATGTATTATAGCATACCCATACTTTGCATTACTACAGAGCCATTAAGACAGAATGAGGCAGATCTATATGTACCAACATGAACAAATGTTCATCGTGTACTAGAAGAAAGAATGTCTCATGAGAATACATCTAAATAGACAAATAAGCCTTGTTTTATAAAGTTATACATTCTACACATATACATGTGCAGAGAAAATAATATCTAGAATAGTAAACCTCAATTTGTTAATTGTTTCTACTTCTGAGAGGAGTTATGTTGGAAGAATGGGGTAGGACTGAGAACTTTAATTTGTATAAAATAAAAGTTCTCTCTAGTCTAGATTTCCCTCAAAATGTGAATTTTGTAAGTTTTGTTAAAGTCAATGAGAAAAAAATATAATGAAACATATTTTTAAAACCAATTTTATTTAGAAAGCAAAGGACATCTAACAGGATCTCTAAATGCTTCCCATTTATACCTGACCAGAGCACATCAATGCCCTTGAGTTCCAGGCTTCCCGTTCATATCGAGCCACTGATAATAGCAAGATCATCCAAATTCCACTTCTGTCTTCATCCTCCATCCCTGCTCTGCTATTTCAAAGCAAATACTTGCTCTAGAGGAACAACTTCAAGTGTCCCCAACTATTGTGGTGACTTACGGGTAACGTTAATGGATTCAGAAAGAATTCCATGCCCAGGTTCATCTTTGACCTCTTTGCAGGATGTTGTGCAATGTGGAGTACCTATTCTAAGCATTTGACCCTCTGAGCTACCTCTTTCTGTGGTATAGGTATATTTTATCCTTTTCACAATTGTTGAAAAAGACCCCAAATTGACATGGAATATTTTAATCAAAATTAAAATTGAGCAGAAATTATCCCATTCATAAAAAAGTTAAACGTCCTCTGTTCACCAATCAGCCCAAGTCTAGTTTACTTGCTGTCAAGTTCTTGCTTATCATGCCCTGTTTTTAAAGACCTAATTTCAGATTATACGTTAGCTTGATGTTTCTGCCTATTGTAATAAATTTTGATAAGCTCAGTGCTGTGTTTAATCGATGCCACTTTGATATAGTTACTGGCCTGCATCAATAAACTATTTACCAAGTTTGGAATTCAATATTTCCCCTTTGATAAATGTTTGAAAGGATAAGTCCTTTCAAAACAACTTGAAGGCAGACATCATTCAAAATGGTTGTGTTTATTCTCCGTAAGTGATTCTGCAGTTTAAACCAATATCAAATATATTGGGGGCTACCAACCCTAGTCCTATCCTTGCTATTCCATATGACCCCAGGGCTATGAGGGCCTGTTATTTCTTCCTCACGGCCAGTTTGAGGGTAATAAGTCAGTCTTCCTCTAGCCCACCCACAGTCCCTCAAGGAACTCAGTCCCTCCCTGGGTTAACTCTGCTCGCACTATTTGGAAGCACAGAGATGATGGGCATTGCTGGAGCCTGACCAGATCAAAATCCTCTCGGATTCTCAGGCTCCTGACCACCTACTATTCATCCAGCCCCATGGAGAGGACTAACACGAGTACCATTCTGCTTGATATTCTGTCATCTGACTGAAACCTGCCTGTACAGAAATCCCCATCATCCCTCAAGTCCTAGGGAGATGGGTCCTTGAGATTTCCCATAACCAACACCACAAGCCCCTCAGTGTCGTAGTTAAGTACAGGGACTCTGGAGTCAGAAATTCTGAGGTCAAGCCCTGCCTTGAAAGTTATGGACAATATGGCCTGGGGCAAGCAACTTAACCTTCTAGTGCCTCGGTTTTCCCATCTATTCAATGGGGACATTAGTTCCCACCTCTCAGTTATTGTGTCAATAAAAGTTGAATGTGTAAAGCTCTCAGTACAATGACTAGTGCAGAGTAAGTGCTCAGACATTAGTGATATTATGTCTTATATAAAATGGCATATACATAAGTGATAATATATACATGGCCTGGAAAATGGAACATCCACACTCTCGGCTTTCGGGATTCTCCATGTGTCCTGTCTTTGAAGATGGGACTTCCCTTTGGAACATAGTGCTTAGCGCAAACTAGAAATAAGCCTGTTAAGCCAGGCATGGTGGCCACACCTGTAATCCCAGTACTTGGGAAGCTGAGACAGGAGGACAGTCTCAGCAAGTAGTGAGTCTGTCATCAACCTAGTGAGATACTGTTCCAAAAATAAAAATAAAACAGGGCTGGGGGTGTACCTCAGAGGTAAAATGCCCTGGGTTCAATCCCCAGTACCACAAAAAAAAGAAAGAAAAGAAAAGAAAAAAATAAATGAGCCTGCTAATTCGTCTTAAACTTCCTGCTCGTCCCAAAAGACTATTGCTGGACTCTATGTTCCTTGTAGTCCTGTATCCCTGTCTCCCTCAGATTTAGCCACTTTGTTCTTGCAACCAGAAATGGAAAATGGTAAATATCAACCCCCAGCTGGTAATGAATTATAATACAGTCACATTTACTAATCTTTAATAATTTGTGCCATCTAACCTCTATATCCTTTGATCTCTTTCAATATAGATTTCCTTTCTTTAAGAAAACTTTGCAATGTAAGATGATTCTGAATCTATAAAAATATGGGAACAGATCCCTTTTAGCAAGGTTTGAAAACCTTCCATGTCAGTCTGTAAGAAATAGAATTTCATGAGAAATAAATGCATTGTCAAATAAATGACTCCCAATCGAAATGATGTTTCCATTAAAGCACATTTTTATGCACCAATTTTCATGATGGTGTATATGGACAAAATGAACAGAAGACAAAAGCAAAGTTTTGGCATAACTGGCTAAATCCTGATGAAAATACACTAAAGCAAAAGGCAAAGTAGATTTATCAATGCAAGGTTTATCTTTTGATCCTGAAATGTTTCACAATTAAGATCCAAATTTCTTGAACAAATTGACAAAAGCAGAAATGGCACACAGGTTTCTTCTTCCATGTCTCCTCTAGATCTCTGTTTTGAGAAGGACACTGATATCACATCGAGGCGCAGTGAGATTGCGTACCATATCAAAAGATTAGTATCTGCCATGGACGTGGGTGTCAGCAGTGATGGGATCTGTACCACGCAGTTACCATCCCCACTGGATTTTGGATTATACAAATGTCATTTCGTATAGTCATATGCCATATACATCTTGTTGTGAGGGAGACTGCACTAGCACTGGGTGAAGTGGGGGTAGCAGGGAGGATTACTCTGAACCAAGCACTATTCAAAGCACTTCACAGGTGCTCACTCTTGGACCATCACAATCACACTACATTGTGCATGCTATTATTAGCCCATTTTTACAAATGGGGACATTGAGGCATAGAAAATGTCAGTAACTTACCCAAGTTTATACAGGTAATAATGAGCAGAGCTTGCTGACAGCTGTCAGGAAGTCTAGCTCCACACTCTGTGTCTTTACTCCTGTACTAATCTGCCACCAAAGTTTTCATGAAAAGGAACAATAGAGAGTAAATTTTCATGAATCCCTTTCTGTAGCATGAATTTTATAAACCTTGCACTGTAAAATGTCAGGATAGGAAGAAATCTTGCTTGTTATTTGGGACAAACTTCCACCTGTCGAAGGATTCTGTACCTGATATCCAGTCTCTCCTCAGTATCTCCAGGTTCTTTGCTGAACACTCCTCAGAGCTCTCTGCTTTATTAAATGAAAATCTACATCCCTACAATTCACACTGTTGCTCCTACCTATATCCTCTATGGTGCAATAAAAACCAATCTGTAGTCAATATCTTGTCAGTGAAGTCTCTGCACCATGAGTTCAATTTGACAAAAAGGATGCAGCAGAGTTTTTTTTTAAAATAACCCATAAATGAATGAAATGGCATTTTTTTAAATTTTTTCCTTCTAGAATAGCACTGTATATTTCAAGAGAAGATGGTTAGGGTTCAGATTTCCATTAGGTAGCTAGGAAGATGGATTCTCTTGTTGTTTTGCCATTGCCATAGAAACAGATGCTCTGTTTATCTCATCCAACAAGGAAGAAGTTTGGTTTTTCCCAAGAGTTGTCAGACATACTATACTGACTATGGTCCACCATGTCCAACTAGGTAAAAGAAATCCCCTTTTATTGGACAGGGAATCACTACACAGGGAAGAGGAGAGCTCTGTTTGAGCATGTTTTCCTACCATCTCCCTCAACAACTTGTTCTTTGGGAGTCACAGTCTTTAATATGATAATCTATTAATGTACTAAACTTCATGTATGGAGATAATGCTAGTTGGTGAATAAATTAGTCTTCTAGTTATATCCTCCAGAGAGGACAGAAAAAGGCCAAAGAGAAGTAATTGCAGAAATGTGGTTTAATATAAAGGTTTTAAATCAAATCTTATTTGCCCATATTCCAGGCCATGGAAGTGGCTTTCTAAAGATAAGGCTGAATGAAATATAGCCAATTTGTTGATTTGCAAAGGTCAACCTTTGACCTTGGTTTAGTTGAAAGCATATGCATATGTATGCACATTAATATGCTTACCAGTGGAGCTGAACCTTATTTTTAAGTGACTTAAATGTAAACCCTGACCCAGCGTGGTCTTGGAAAGGGCAGCACACCAACAGCCAGGGCACCTGAGTCCCAGTTCCAGCTGTGTGAACATGTTTTGGAACTCTAGAATGCTCACAATTTTTATTTAGCACCTATTAGTCTTTGAGGAGTTAATCCGGCTGTTTCATTTACTCTTATGGCCATTTTATAAATGAGATAATACACGCACCTTGTAGAGACAGGAAAATTAAAATTCTGAGAAGCAAATTAACAATGGCAGTCTTAGTTCATATCTCTGTGTAAATGAGGTCTGTGTGCTCTCTATCTGGATTGTAACTCTGACATTCTTTGATTTCAGTATAAATAATCAAATGTAGTATACTGTTCTTTTTTATTATTATCATTAGTAATTTCCACTGACCACTAGCAGATTTTTTCTTCAATTGTGTTATCTGTATTAAATACTTATTACAGCTGTAGCTACCCACTTTATGAAATCCCTTCTTGGGTTAGCTTAACACACTGTATCATTATGATATAAATTTACATTGTGGTATCTGTAAAATACAGTCAAATCTTATAGAACTTGACTCTTGAAATCCCAAACTACAGATACCCATTGCTGACAGAGGTGACCCCGCCTTCTGTCTCCTCCATCCAAGGGATGCTACACCCCAAGGATGGTACTAAATTTGTTGTCCCAATAGGTCAAGGGATGATAAATAAGAAGCTCCTACGACTTTTACCCTAAATCCCCTAATTTGTTTTCCCAAAGGGTCAAGGGATGAAAGATAAGAAACTCCTACAACTTTTAGCCAAAATTCCCTTTGCTTTTGACCTGCTACCAACAAATAAAATTGGTATCGTATTTTTGAGATTCTAATGCAGCTGGCGTTAAAAATCCCACAGAAGGAAGTTATTGTTTTTGTTCTTGTTTGAACACTAAGGGATTAATTTGGAGCATGTGAATCATGTTAGCAAACAATTTTCTATAATAAATAGGGACATAGTTTGTTGTCAAACAAGTTGGGAAAGTTTCCCCTACATATATTCCAAGCTTCATCCCTACCAAAGGCTCTTAGAAGCCTCGCTGCAGAAATACACATTCCAAGTTCTCCAGCTCTTTTCTTAGGAGACGACTTGTCCAGTAGGTGGCACAATGCTAACACTCTGTTAATGGCTTGTTATGTTAAAAGGAATTTTCTTAAATGTGGTTGAAAAATCTCAGGATGGATTTGCCTTATCTGTATTATATTTAAACCTATATTCAGTGCATTAATTTAATTTTTGTAAATATATTTTAGGAGTAAATAATTTTTGAACATACATATCTTCTTTGGGGTTTGTTAGTTTTAGGAAAACTCATTATGCCTTCTTCCTTCAAATATTTATGCTATACACTTAGATTTTATTTTTCCTCAGAAATAAATAAACGCATGTATAAATTGAAAAAGGGTCTTTAAATATTACAAATACACATAGCAGACATCTTGGAAGGGAAAATTTGCAGCATCGAGATTAATTGTATTGGATTGCTACAATCCAATATCGCTAGTGTCTGCTTTGTGACTGAACTGTAGTAGCAGCTAAGCAAACCATAGGAAGGTCATAACTACAAATTATGAAGATAATTTAGAAAAAGCATCAATGCATTCGAGTAATTTCAATATGTGAGTTGGTGTTTTGCTACCTTTAATTCATCCAGATATTGTATTTGCCTGATACCCTTTTCCAATCCTTGCAGTCCCACATCTCACTTGCTCTTTCGTGTGTGTGTGTGTGTGTGTGTGTGTGTGTGTGTGTGTGTGTGTTTAGCCCAAATGGAATTTTTTAATTACAGTAATTGTGAATTCTAAAAGTATTAAAACATTATATAACAGCCGGGTGTGGTGGCACACTCCTTTAATCCCAGTACTTGGAAGGCTGAGACAGGAGGATCACAGGTTCAAGACCAGCCTCAGCAATTTAGTGAAACTCTCAGCAACCTAGCAAGACCCTGTTTAAAAGCAAAAAATAAAATAGGGATGGGGGTGTAGCTCAGAAGTAGAATACTCCTGGGTTCAATCCCAGTACTACAAAAAAAATTACAGCACAAATTATATTACATGCACATATTAATATATCACTATAAGTCCCACAATTATGTATAATTGTAATGCATCACAAAAAATGATAAAAAAGAATCAAATGAAAAACTTTGTGATGGAGAAATCATGATGAGCATGAATTCTGTTTGAATATAGAACAAAAAAAGATGAATTGATAAATTTATTCACTAATTTGTCTTTAAAGGGAAAATAAAACCACATAGTAGATAATACAGTAAATATTGTCTAAACAACTCATTATTATGCGCAAAAAACTCTGATTAAATTCTCTGTACTAGGAAAATAATAAGGATTCCACATCGCATTTTAATACATTGTTGTATTTAGCAAAAGTGCAACAAATGATGAACTCAGTCATTGTGTTCTGAAGCGAATCATTGCATTTAATTATGTTGCCAGTCTGATCTCCCCAGAAGATAAGACTCTCAGAGATGGAAACTGAATTGCCTATTTGCATTGTATGAAGCACTGCCCTATCGGCAGTATATGCTGTGCCAGACAGGTTAGCTCCTGCACAAGCCCCCTTGAATGTGCTTGTCATTATAATAATATCTAAACACGGCTCATGGTCTCTCATCTCAGTAGAGTTACAAAGATACAGAGCTGGCTTTGCATTACCTATTAACTCTACTTAGTAAGAACTTCATCAGGTCTTTAATCTACAGAGGATTTATGTAGTCAGGTGGACTCAATGAATTCCAAGATCAATATCTTAATTTTTTACTTTGATTTTTTTCATCTTGATACTTACCCTAACTATAAATCTTACTCTAAAAATATTTTCCTGGGGAACTTTCAGTGGAAAATAATAAATAACTTCACTAGTAACCTCCTGAGTAATTGTCTTTATGTTATCTAGTGTCAACATTCTAAGATGGGTATTTTAAATAGTCCACAAATTGAGAATGCTCAACAAACTGGGAATTCAGTTGTGGAGAGGATATTATTCCCTCTTTTCTATCAGATAGCCCCTTCTCTTTCTCTCCACCTTCCCTAGTGGAGAAAGGAGCATAGAATTAATAATCATGAAAATCATCTGAAAAATGTGATATTGTCCTTAATTATAAAAATAGGAGACTAAGAGTACTTGCTCATCATTCAGTCTCTAAGATTCCATCTGAATAGAGAGGAGTTCAGCAGCTCAATAATAAATGGCTACATCAACCCCTCCATTGTCAACTGGATTAAATTATCATTATAATTGTTATGAATTCACAACTGACCAAGACAACATAAATACATCATGAATTTTAATAACTACTAAGGATTTAAAGTAAAAGCTTTGATACAAGTGCTTCTCTTAATGAGATGGATGAAGTGTTTTGTTTGTGTTTTTTCCTGTTTTTCTTATTCTAATCAGTTCACGTGCCCATGGGCAGATTCTATATTGCTAGAGTATACAGAGTTCAGCATCAATCCTATTCATATTTTTGTTTTTTCTGACCTCAGTGCTAAGAAAAAGTGTTTATGTTTAAAAGCAGATGAAACATAAGTTTTAGTATAGTTACATCCCTTGATTCTTTTAATTCTTTCCTAGCCATAGGCCAAAATATCACATGATGATTAATTCTTAAATTAAGAAGTACGAACCAAGCATGGTGGCACACACTTGTAATCCCAGTACTTGGGAGGCTGAGACAGGAGGATCACAGGTTTGAGAACAGCCTCAAGTAGTGAGAGTAGTGAGACTGTCATCAACCTAGTGAGACCCTGTTTCAAAATAAAAATAAAATAGGGCTGGGGGTGTAGCTCAGAGGTAGAATGCCCTTAGGTTCAATTCCCAGTACAAAAAAAAAATTAAGAAGTATGTCTAATTATTTTTCAGCTTAACAACCTATTTAGATCCTCCCAGTCAATAAATAATCAATCAAAAAATAAGCTACCTATCTTGCAAAAGACCCTGTTTCAAAAATAAAAAATAAAAAGGGCTGGGGAGGTAGCTCAGTGGTAGAGCATCACTGGATACAAGCCCCAGGACCACATACAACCTGTGTGTGTGTGTGTTTTAGCCAGTCATTAATTCAGTAAAGTAATTCACTTTTATACTCCAAAAGATGCAGTATCCAAGACTAAAGATGGATAAAAGGTAGATTTTGTGTTTTGCTTATTCCTTTGTAAAGTGGGAGAAGGGTGTTTATGGAAGGGGATTAGAGAATAGAAAACTAAGCATACCTCAAACATGTTCTAAGGCAGATCAGTCTTAGTGAAAGTACATACAGAGACCGAGTCCCACAGTTGGGAGATTTATTTATACACTCTCTGTCTTAGAAAGCATTTGCAGCATCAGGGCTATGTGTATTTTCATTTGAAAACCACTGGGTTAGGGAAATCCAGGGAAAGCAACTTTCTGGAGCCTAAAGAATATGGCCTTGAAATAGCCATTTGTTTACATGCTTAACCATCAGGGAAATTCCACGAACTCCTGTTTTAGGGGGAAAAGCTTTCCCCAAAACAATATTCTGAAGCCCTTGTGAGATGCCCTATCAGAGAACCCCTGATACAAAGGTCAGGTGAATCCAGAAATGAATGACTCCATCACACTAACTTACTGGGACCAATTATTTGCTTTGAATTATTGGATGTGGCCTTCCAAATGTGATGAAACATAATTATATGAGATTAGCTTTTGATAGGAGCAACCCTATTTAAATTCAAATTCTGCGCCAGGCGTGGTGGCGCACGCTTGTAATCCCAGTACTTTGGGAGGAGGAGACCGTAGGATCCAGGTTCGCGGCCAGCCTCAGCTCTCTCGCTCTCTCTCTCTCCCTGTCTCTCTCTCTCTCTCTACCTAGTGAGGCCCTCCGCAACTTCGTGAGACCCGGTTTCAAAATAAAGTATAAAAAATAGGGCCGGGGGTGTAGCGCGGAGGTAGAACGCCCCTGCGTTCAATCCCCGGTACCGCAAAAAAAAAAAAAAAAAATTCAAATTCTGCCTGGTTAACCTGTGTAACTTCTAGATCACTAACTTCTCTGCTTTCCTGCCCAATGAACAGAGGAGTTAATTTTACCCAGCTTTAAATCCTTTGTTAAAGGAAGATTAGTACAAATGTAGTCATTGTGGGCAAAACCACATACAAAAATAATTATTCAAATAAAATATTATGCTCCTCATTTTTAAGGCACTGGAGGTTTTAAGTATCAAAAAAGTAAACTTGTTAACATCATAATAACTAGAATTTTAAGAATGCAATTTACTTAGTACTCTCCATTTTACTTCTTATATATCCAAAATATTTTTTTTCATTCAGGAGTTAGAGATCAATAAATTACAGTGCAATCTAGAAAACTAAGTATAATAAACATCAGAGAAGGGTGTGTCCTATAAATTAGGACACATCTTGTCTTCTAGCTGGATGCCCTAACTACCAACTAGGCTATAAATTAGCACATTTTGTCCCACTGACTGGATGCTCTGACTACCAGAAGAATATGCAAACTTTAGCTTTCCACCTAGGTCAGGCTGCTAATGCCTCAAGAGTAGAGTTTCCAGGAGCCCCATAACTGGCCCTGAGAATTTCATACCATGAGATCAGGAGTTTTTCAATGCTTTTTGGAGGTTGCCAGGGTGGAGTGAAAGAATCCCCCCCTTCTGCACTGCCTTTTGGGGGGGGCTAGCAGATGCACTCTGAGAGCTTGTCTTTCCACCCATTCACATATAGCCTTTACCTCTCTGTGAGAAGAG
Organism: Glis glis; assembly: GCA_004027185.1. Taxonomy (NCBI): domain Eukaryota; kingdom Metazoa; phylum Chordata; class Mammalia; order Rodentia; family Gliridae; genus Glis; species Glis glis. Next base: position 26,617 of record PVJS01003483.1, on the reverse strand, counting down.
GTAGATGAGATAAAAGCGCACAGAATGGTTTTTCCTAATGAGGAGAACCCAATTGTGAATCCAGATTTTGCTCTAATCTAATCTAATAATATCCTGTGAATTTGAAGTCATTCGCAGGCCCAGTTTCAGGACAAACTTTGGAGAGCCACCATTTCAGGCTTTGAGGCCAGACTACCTGGGTTTGACTTTCAGCCTCTGCCACTCACAAGTTATGTGGCAGTGAACAAATTATTTAACCTTTCTGTCAATCAGCTCCTCAGATGCAAAACAGGGATAATAATAATAATAGTATCTTATGTGATAAGTCATACAAATAGTGTAATCATGTAAATAAATGATCATTGCTACACTTTTGTGTACACTTTTATGAGTGAGTAGATATATTAACAATTACACCAGGAGTGAGCCAGGACATTCCTGGGAAATCCAGGATGTACAGGGTTGTCCTATCATAAAACACCTAGTGAGATGTCTGGGTCTTGTTCAACTTAGTGAACTGATAATAACCTATTAATGTAATATTAATATTGCCAAAGGAATTATGGGAAAAAAATTTCTGATAATATGGCATTCACTTCCATATTGTCTGAGCTTGTTGATTTGCAGCAGTTTTTTGTTGTTATTGTTTTTTTTAATGAGGGGAAATACATTCAAACAAGTATGTTTAGCAGAGCCCTTGCCATTGTTCAACATGTGTAGCTGCTGCTCTAATCCCTACCAAGGTATAGTTGATGGGGAAAAGCTCATTCTGTCCAAGAGAAACCCAAGCATGAAGTGTAGCAAGGAGACTTCTTGCTTTGGCTCCAATCCCCACCCTTTGTCGGATGACGAGAGAGGGGTGATATGAGGTCAGTCCCATGGTAGCAAAAGACGACACTTCAGTTTCAGGAAATTGATAGTTATTTTTGTTTAGATTAAAAAAAAATTAAAAACACTGTGTCAAAAATCCAGCAAAAATAATTGGTAATAGAAGCAAAGAAATTCCAGACTCAGAAGTCCCATGAAGTCATCGCTATACCTCTTGCCAGCATAGGGTCTTTTTAAACATGTTCTCAGGATCCTGGCCAGCCTAGTATCAGCTGCCCCAACCATGGGGCTTCCATCATTTTTTTTGGCAAAACATCATCAAAGTCCAGCAGGCAAGGTCTTTTGACCTGGATTTCTCAATTCAATGTAATCCCAGTACTAAGAGATACCATATTAAATTTCTATTAAATGTAATTTCTTAACCAAAATTGGCTTTGTTTGATCTTAAGTATCTGGAGGCAGAATTGACTTTGTGTAGTTCCAATTCTTTTAATGTACACCATCAAAATCATCTTGCCCTTCTAAACTTTAACACAACCAGCTCGCTACATTTAACAAGGGGACAGAATTTTTAATCTATGTAACCTGGAAGGGAGCAACATACTTGGAGGTTATATTTTATTCAAGGGTCAACTAGGTCCCTTTATTCCTGATGATAATATTAGTAGGGATAGTATTTGTAAAGGGCCTCCAGGTTTACAGAGTAGACCAAGATACCTGATCTCATGAGTACTTTCCCCCGTTCTACCAACTTAATGCACAGCAGATCCAACCTTGTCCATGGAGCAGTCTCAAGGAAAAGCCCAGGCGGCAGTACGGTGCAGCGGCAGTACCGTGCAGCCTGCTTTCTGTCCTCCTTGCAGTGTGAGGGAAGTGTGGGACAGCTCGCAAAAAGATGAGTTCATATTCAGCCTGGGAAAGCCGCAGAGCGGCCTTTCCTGCTGCTCGGCATGAAATGAGCCATGAGCAGCATGAAATCTCTGGGCACAGGTGCAGAGGCTCGCAGTGACATAAATATCTTTGCTGTTCATCAGTTGGAGGACGGCTGTGGGAAGACCTGGCGCAAGCTCCTCCTAGCCAACTCTGCCTTTATAAAGAAATGGTCATTTAGGCAGCACGGTTGCCAGGGCTCTTGATGAGGCTCATCCCAACTCCCAATTAAGAGATTCGTGAAGAATTGGAAAAAGATGTAGGTGCATACTTAGACCATTCTAAGCCAAAAAGAAAAAGAAAGAAAAAAATCATACAGTGCAAAACTGGTGTGTTTGACCACAAGCACTTAGAATCTTCTATGTGTTAAGATAAAAACACCTCTATCAACAAGACTTATAAAACAAACAAAAGCCAAATTTTAACTTATATGACAAGTTATTAGCCATACAACTACATAAGGTATTTAAAATTCTTTGAAAAAACTAAAATTTATATGAAAATATGCCAAAAAAAGAAAAGCAACTTACCAAAGGAGGAAAAAGTCTGAACAAAATACATGAAAAAATGTTTGAATTCACTCACACTGAGAGATGTAAAGTAATAAATACACCATGTTTGCTAATCATTCTAGAAGCCTTTTGTATTATTTATATACTTTTATTGTCACACCCAACCTCAGCTCAGGTGTGGAGACTCTATACCTATTTTAATACTCTATTTTAATTCTTTAAACTCCTCTTCGACTTTATTTGGTATCAAATTAAATTTTATTTTTTGTTTTATTTATTCATTTCTATGTAATTTTATCTAGTTTCTGATCAGTATAAGAAGGATACAGTTGGATTTTAAAACAAAATTAAAAGTTATTGTGCTTTAGTCCAACTATGTTTACTGTCATAATTGGCATAATTAGTCTTTTTGTGTGTGTGTGGTGCTGAGGATTGAACCCAGGGGCATTCTACCTCTGAGTACACCTACACCCCCAGTCCTTTTTTTTTCTTGGAAACAGGGTCTCATTAAGTTGGTGAGAGCCTCCTTAAGTTGCTGAGGCTGGCTTCAAACTTGTGATCCTCCTGTCTCAGACTCCCAAGTACTGGGATTACAGTCATGCGCCACCACGCTCTGCATAATTAGTCTTCAGTTTTGCTGTACATTTCTAGTTTCCACTCATTCTGCTGTTTCTTTTTGTTTGTTATGTAGACCATGTTTTGTTTAGTTTTAATTTTTACTTAAATTTAAAAGATAGAAGTCCTGTAGCAATTATGATCACATATAAGTATACTCTAAGTATAATAAATATAAAGAACATTAAAGGAAGAAAAATATAAATAACCAATAATAAAACATTATAGTAGCTTTAACAATTTGATATATAGTTATTAACTATTGTGTAGTTATTAACTGATCCCCAACATTAAAAACATTATGTAGTTATTAATGACTATCAAGTAGTTATTAAATTTTGAATTTTAATAATTGGCATGGAAAACCTATCACAATATAATAAAATCTTGGCCAAAAAACCCTATTTACATTATGATCCCACTGTGTAAAAACCATGTGTGTGTGTATATAAAATATGTTTGTATTAATAGAAAAAAATACTAGAGGTAAATACATCAAAATGGCAACAATGATTGTCACCTATTTATCATGTATTGTGACTTTCTTTATTCTATTTTTTCTTTTTTTTTACAGACTTTTTTATTTGATAAAACTGAGTTAGGCAAACATATATATTTACAGTACTTATCTCCTCTTGTAATAACTCCTCCTCTGAACACATCAAAAGTCATTTATTTAACCAGCAATTTTTATTCTATTTTTTCTAATTTTCCAAATTACATGTAATGAGCACATACTCTTTATAATCCCAAAACAGTCACTACTGTGAATTTTGGCATAATATTTATGAATGAGCTTCTCAAAAAAGCAAAAACATCACAAACTCTTCTAATGTCTTGGGGCAGACTGTAGGGAACTACACTGAGATTCCATCCAACCCCAATTAGAATGGCAATAATTGTTTATATTATTACAAACAATAATAAATTATGGCAAGGATGTGGGAAAATAGGAACTCTTCTACACTGATGGTGGGGTTGCAAATTAATGTATCTGCTTTGGAGATCAGTGTGGAGATTCCTCAGAAGACTGGAAATGGATCCACCATATGACCCTGCTATAGCACTCCTGGATATCTTTACAAAGGATTGAAACCTGAAATTATAGTGGTGCATGCATATCTATGTTTATAGCAGCACAATTCACAATAGCCAAATTATGGGACCAGCCTAGGTGTCCATACACAGATAAATGGATTATGAAATTATGGGATATACACACAATGGAATTCTACTCAACCATAAAGAAGAACAAAATTATGTCATTTGCAGGAAAATGGATGGAACTAGAGAATATTATGCTAAATTATATCAGCCAGTCACAAAAAATGAAGGGTTATATGTTTTCCTTCATATGTGGAAGTAAAGGAGAAATTGGGATACAAAAGGGGCTCCAGACAAAGGAGGAGAAACTCCAGTGGAGTGATGGAGGAGGTCTAGGGGAAGGAAGGTGGGGGGGGTTGATGAAGGAAACACCTCTATTGACATGATGTACATATACAAAATTATCAATGCCAATCTCAATAAGGGGAAGGGGAGGGAGGGGAGGGAGCTGGGTGAAGCTCACCAAGTGTTGTGTGCATCTACGTCTCTATCGCTCTTAACTTCATTATGATGTGTGATTAAAATGCACCAATAAAAGTTAAAAAAAAAAGTCCAGGGACTCAGCGAACAGTGAGTGGCCATAGGCCCAAGTCCTTTAAGAAGGGGAACTAGTTCAAACCACATAGTACATTTTTAAAATTTGTGAATGGACAAATGGATAGGATTGAACTTCGATAGCACTCTGTGAAACTGTTTTCATATGTTACCATACAAGTCATGACCTTGTGTTTGTTGTCCTCCAGCCCATAGATTGTGTTAATTACTTGAGCAGATGATTTTCTAAAAAATTATTAATATTGTTCTAAAGTCAATACTTAATGCAAATGTAGGACCAAATGTATCTTCCTCTACTTCTAGAACTTAGTTTCAATTCTGTTGCTTTTTGATGAAAAAGAAAAAACTTCCAAGTGCTCAGTTTGGTGTTTCATTTACAAAGTCATAATATGATTTTACTTCAGAGTTTATAATCCAATTTGTACCTATTGTTCAGCCCAGTGGAGTGAATTTGCATGGCAATCATATGTTACAAATAGTAATCTGAAAACACATCTGAATTTTTAGTCTTTACTAAGGATAAAGTGAGGTTTAATGTCAAATCACTTTTCATTTTTCTTAATGAAATTGAAGTTTTTGCTACCAATATGAAAGTATTTTCTAATGACTCCTTCCTGATTGATTATAAATAATAAAGGAGAGACATGGAAGTAAATTGATTTGTAGAGGGATGCTAATGTTTATATATATTCCTATTTTCTGTTAGACCACTTAAATATAATGAAGGCATATATCTTTTCTTTAGAGCTGTCTTAAAGTTTTAGTATATTTTAAAAATTGGACAGTTGGTCATAAAATAGAATACAAATTATTTATAAAGAATAAGAAAAGGGAGAGTTTAGTAGGCATTAAAATAAATTGATTACCATTGGGCACTAAATTTGCCTCCAATTTGCTTTAAGTAAATGTAATTAAAAAATACATTGAGTTACATAAAGATCAAAATAGAAAGTGTATCAGCAAAGTTAAACTTTTTACTGAATCTCAGTTCAAATAAAATTTTATTACATGATACCGTTTATTTAGAAATGTGAGCAATGCCAATCTGAATAACATGTACAAGGAAGGGAAGGGAGTGGTGTGGGATCGGAGGGAAACACACAAAATACTGTGTACATGTATGTTCATCGTTCTGAATGCATTCACCAATTACAATGCACCAATAAAAGTATATTAAAAGATCTTTGAGCATCAGCACAAAATATTTTCAACTATAATTTTACCAAAGATAAAGCGACTGTAGATTTGCCATCAATACAGGAGAGTAGAATCATAACCACTGACTTCTGTCTTCCCACTAGATACACTCCTGCAACTGTTTCACAAGCACTGAAAACTCACCAAGTCCAAAACTGAACTACTTGCCTCTCCAATCCCACTGAATCCATCAGTGTTTTTTATTGCATCTAACAAAAACTAATTTGCAGTTGCCTTAGCAACTAGGGTTCTGTTGGAAGAGTCCTAGGGCAGGATCGTTTTGTTGGAACACACCTTGCTCCTTCTGCATCACAACCTTTGCCACAAATTGCCCCCCTCTTCCCACCCAGCACCACCTTGTACATGGGGAAAAGCCAAGGCTGTGTGAGAGGGTTTGGTAACTTGCCCAAGAAGATACAACAAGCAAGTATCAGAGCTGAAGGAACCCTAGGTCAGGTATACTTCCTTCCAGAGACCTGGAAGGCTCCATGGCTCCTGTCAGCCTTAAAAGGGTCTGTGATCCAAAAACAAGTTAAGAATACTAAAATATAGGAAAGAAAGGCAAAGTACTTTAAAGACTGAGAAACAGAATGTTTTTAATGTTAGGGGATCAGAGCTGTCCATCCCAGGATGAAAGAACTCACCTGAAGGTGGGTTTGAGCACATAGTTAAATGGATGATAAATCTGGCCCAGTGTTCACCATCTCTACTGAAAGTGGAAGAAAAATAACTGTAATAAAGTTGTAGGGGACATAATTGAGACAGGAAATAAATACTTCTTCACTCTAAAGATGCTGGGAATACCCTAGATGATAGGAATAAACTAGGTAACTTCCTATCTAGAAGGTCAGACACACTAAAAGACAGGTTATCCAGGTCTACCAGCTTTTTTAGCAGTATATATAGTTATTCATTGCTGGCAGTTTTTGTTATTGGAAAAAATCACAATGGTGCTAATAAAGGAAGATGTTTTATAATATTTAAAGTATTTTGAATGTGTAGCTTTATTGACAATTTAAGTTAATACCTTATTATGTTTTCTATGTACTTCATTTGTTATCCATCATCTTAGCAAAATGATCACTGCTACAATTAGTGGATCAGTTAGTAATTTTTTTTAAAAAAAGGCATATGCTGAGCACATATTATTTGGCTAATTTTCTACTAGAAAAAAATGTTAAAAGTTTATATCACCCATTCTAAATAAAGGAAATTTACATTTATAAATGAAATGCTGTAAACTGTCTTGGGGCCTAAGACAATCCCATATCAATCATATCAACCAGTCAACCTCATTAATTTGGTCAAAATAGAAAAAAACTTACCAAACCAGCTGTTCGACTTTATATAAGAGAATTTAAATGCTAATTTTTAATCCAGATTACATATATATAAATGCCAATTTTATTCAAATTATATATATAATTTATAATCCTGTGCTATGTTTTAAACCATTTTTACCATAGACACATAAAAATGATTTAAAACATAGCACAGGATTATAAACAAGTTTATTTTAGAAGTGAATCATGAAAATAATTTTGACAGTATGGATATGTGATTGATATGGGTATTATTTTTGTTAATTTTTGAAAAAAAATTACCTAATGAACAAACCAACTAAGGGCTAAACTTAAATAATAACAGTAATTACCATGGAAAATATTTTTGCTAAGTTAGAAAGCTATGGAATTCTACACAATTTAAGAAAGGAATAAAAGATATATAGCTATGTTTCCATCTATATTTTATACTTTATTAATTGTGTTACTATCAAAGAGAGAAGTTGAAAAATGGAATAAACATAACAGAGAATTAGGCCAACAAAAGCGTTATCCAATGCAGCATAGTAAAGGCAAAAGAACATGTTCGGAGACTTCAGTTCTGCCCACATTTCAACCCTGACGTTTGTCTCAATCTGTTCTGATATCCTGTGGTTCTTGGAATAACCTAACAAATCATGCCTTGATCACCCAATGTGCTAAACTATATTTTTCTCACCTGAAGCACTAAACTCATATTAGAAAATGGTGTCAATGAGGGAATTTCACCTTAACCTGAATCCAGTTTAAATGAAAAAGACTTTTTATTGCCTCGCTAGACAGTCTAATAAAGGTTTTAAAAATATTCATTGAAAAGAAAATAGTGTCACAGTTTTCTCTTAACATTGAATTACTCGTTTTACTTTTTGTTTTCACAATACTTCAAGTTTACAGAAATGTCACAAGAAAGGCAGAATAGTGCAAAGAATTCCTGTTCCTTACCCAGCTTTACCAACCCTTCTTTATAATTTTTTGTACTTTTTTTTCTAAATGACTGAAGAGTAAGTTAAAAACACTGTGGCCCTTACCTTAAAATACTTGTGTGTTTTCTAAGAACAAATATGTAAATAATATACATATATGATGTTACACAATATATATCACATAATCATAGACAAGTTCTTGAAATCAGGAAATCTAACAGTGATGCAAAACTATTATTTAATTCACAGTCCATATTCAAAGTACACCACTAATTTCTTATCTTGAGAATGACCCAAAAGAAACTTCATGAAAAAGTACAAGAAAATTAGGAAGTTACTAACGATAAAAAAAGAAACAAAAACTTTCCTCTTGGAAAAATAAAAGATGATGTTGTCTACTATTCTCTATAATTTTTAGAGATTTTGGTTTTTACATAAAATCAGAAGAGTGTAGAATTTTCTGCAAGGTCTCTGGTTTTGCTTTCCAAAATCAGTTAACAGGAAACATTAATATTTCTTAAAAAGAAATTCATGGCACCCTAAGACAGATTTCTTTAAGCTGATCAGTGAAACAGGAACAAAATTAATGTCCAGACCTGGTGACAAAGTGTGCCACTCACTTCCATGAAATAGCACGTATCTGTCTAGGGGCAAAAAGCATTTAGCATAGGAAACAGCTATCAGGATTTATTTGGTGCCTTAAAAATGCCCCTATTCTTCTTGCATGCACTCACAACTTAAAATCAATGACTAGAAGCAAGAAAGAACTTCTGGACAGCCTCACCAGTTAAGAATTCCTTTTCAGGCCGGGCGTGGTGGTGCATGCTTGTAATCCCAGTGCTTGGGAGGCTCAGACCAGAGGATCCAGGTTCATGGCCAGCCTCAGCTACTTAGTGAGGCCTCCACAACTTAGTGAGACCCTGTTTCAAAATAAAGAATAAAAAATAGGGCTGGGGTTGTAGCTCGGAGGTAGAATGCCCTTGGGTTCAATCCCCGGCACTGCAAAAAAAAAAAAAAAAAAGAATTCCTTTTCAGAGTAGCAAAACAGTGACCTGAATTCATTATCTATCTGCCTTGATGCACACATATAGACAAATAATGTTATTAAGTAAATAGGTAAAATTATTCAAGTATGATTCAGATTAAGAAGGCTGAGATTTGAGGGGATGCAAAAAACTATTTCATTTTTTTAGAAGAAGTTGAAAATCCTGTTTGTAAACAGCAGAGAGCTTTAGTTATTATAGCAGTAGCTGAGAGAGTTTGACCCAACTTGATAGTTCCCAAACTCCCACAGTGTGGCTTGGTCTGTATTTAACTTCACAATGAGGGCAGAGAAGCCATCACACTGCCTCTAAGACCAAGGGCAAGTTCTTGAAGAACACACACAGCCTGTGTAGATACGCAAACTCATGGCATTAGAGCAATGGTTTGGCAGAGCAAAAGGGACCATGCAAACTTTCATTGCTCTAATGCCATGAGTAGACCAGGGCATGTGGTGGTGGGGGGGGGGGATTGGTTCTTCAAACTTACATTGCACTGCAGAGCCCCAGAAGCACCAGTCCATGCTGTAGGAATCCTCCTTTGTCTGCCTGGGGTAGATTGCAGGTGCCTAAGGGAAAGGAGGGAAAAAAGCTTCCCATTTCAACGATGATCCAAAGAAATCTTGGTTTTCCATGGCTCCTGTACCAGAGTCAATGAAGGAAAAGCAGAGCACTCTTTTTCCCCATGGTTTGATCTTTGGTAAAGCACGTTGGCCAAATAAGTCAATCCTAGTTTGCCAAGCATTTCCACATCAACCAGGATATGGGAAATTACCTTTCACTCTGTATTTTTTATATTTTTCTGCTTTGAACGTGAGCAGTCAAGGCTCCATGATAGAGATTTGTACTGATCCCACAGAAGTCCTCTTGGGTCTTTTGGCAAAGAGTCACCTGCCATTTGTATTCTAAAGAATGGCATCCATAGACTACAATCTGTCCACCCTTCCAAAATCTCTCCAGATGGGCTGTTAGCAAGTCTGTTCTAATTTAGGGAACCATTCCAGTGTCTGAAATAAAGTACTTTAATAATTTTGCTCCATGCATATCAGCCATTGGCTGAGGTTTTGGCCTGCCATAGAGAGTGATTATGCAGCTTTCTCATTACTATCGTTATCCATCTGTAAAAAGCCCTGTCAATAAACTGCATTCCCTGATGGTTGGAGTCTCTTTTATCCTAACCTCCTAAACATTACTCTACTCTGCCTAAGGCAAAAGTAGGTGCAGCAAACATCAGTGTAAACAACAGAAGGAAGAATAAAGATAAATTAGTGATTAGTGGACAGTGGAGGAGATCAGGAAAGACACAAGAGCTACGTGCTTGGAGTCAAACCCTGCTAACCCCAGATGTAACCTTTCTGGGGCTCATTGGTATGGCTTTTTATCACAGAACCTGCCTTGGACTTTATATAAACTTCATACAGTGTCTTTCCAAAAACTGAGAAGGAAGGGACTCATGAAGTAATGAGAACTGATTATTTTACCACTGCTTTTTTATTTATGTCATACAGTTATGGCAATCATTAATAGCTATCAATGGATACTATTTTAATGTTAGTGTTAACACTAGCAAAAATATGATTGCAGTTTGTGTAAGTTGTTTTATAAAAATCTAAGACAGTAATATCTTGATCACATTTATGAGCTTTGCTTATATATTTACTCAGTAAACTAACTATACTTCAGCAATAATGATTTAAGAACAACCTCTGTAATAATTCATTGATGATTTCACCATTATTAAAACTTGAGCTGCATAGTGCATTTTGATTAGAAGTTTATTAACTAAATCTTTGGGTTGTTTCAACTATCCTAAACTAGAGAATTCCTCTTTTGTGAGTGGCATTCATAGTTGGCATTGTTGGCATGGAAACTGGAATGAAAAATGAAGACAAAGAAATGAAGGTTAAAATGTAAATGTAATTGTAAGATCACATATATGTATATTCCCAGAGAATTCTGGCATTGCTTTAATTAGTACATAAAAGTAAGTTAAAAGAAAAATGATATTTTTTCATATTGCCCTCTCTAGATTGACAGTTTGCTAATTTCTCCATCTTCCAAGATGGTTTGTGACTTTCTGCACTATTTTGTGATATGTAATGGTAAGGTATGATTGAAGGAAATATTCTTGAAATCTATAGGGCAAGAAAGATAGACCTATGACACCAAAGATGATAATTTAACATCTCAGGCCGCTGTCACCATGCAGACTTTAACAGCAACTCAGCCCAGGTCCCCACTGTTAAGCACTTCCATTCTCTGAAAACAATTCTTCCTCACAGAGCAAAGTCACGATTAGCATCCTTATAGTACTATGTTGATGAATTCTTAATTCAGCTACATTAATCTTCATGAATTCAAAATGAAGAAATTAAGGAATTAAATATCCTGCCCATGACCAAGTAATTTATAATTTAAATACAATATAAACTCTAATAATAATTTAACTTGTACAGTCCACTGTGCTCTCTCCAGAGAGCCTTCTTGCTAAGCACCTCCAAGCAGCTTGGAACAAAGCTTCTTAAATTTTGCTTCCATAGACTCATGTGGAGAGCTTATGGCTTCACCACCAGAGTTTCCGCTTCTGTAGGTCAGGAGCGAAGCCAAAGAATTTACATTTCTAACATCTTTCCAAGTGATTCTGATGCTGCTGGTCCAGGGATTACAGCTGGAGAACACTGGCCCAAAGGACCCGCCAACCTCCTAGAATTGGAGTTAACATCAGTCAGCCATTTTGAAGGTTGGAAAATGAGCAAAGAATTTATATAAGTATCTAAGAAGGTTATCATACTGATAGATGTTTTGAGTGGCATATAATATTACTGTTTCTATAGATCTAGAGGTTTTCTTCATGGACAATGCTGCTTTCCTCAGTGCCAACAAGTTAACCACCAACACCTATGTGACTAATTGCTACCCATGCTCCTCAACCCTGCTGATAGGAGAATATGCCAAGGATCTCTAAAGGATTCTAAAATGCACTACTTGTGGATGATCATAGGCACTTTTGTGTTAAGGAAATTATAGACCTGTCTAATGCGTTATATTAATCCGCTAAAATTAAATTGAGCCAACGCTTTTGTGTGATGCGGCATTAAAGTTAAATTAAAAGGTGGAAATAGTCACATAATTGATGTGGCTTCTAGAATGGGGAAAAAAAAGGAAAAAAAAAAACCTGGTTCACCTGCTGAGTCCCCAAATAGTTTAGCAGTCAGAAAGGGAGGAGACAGCCTGAATATTTTGATTTGTAAATTCATAACCTCTGTTTGCCATGACTGCCTGCAAGGGTCCTTTAACCTCTCAAACACTGTGTTTCTTCATTTCCATAATAAGGGATGATTATGTCGACCAGCCCTATAATTATGTGAGAACAGGATTAACAGAAAAGAACACGTTTTCAGAACGTAACTTTCTAAAATACAAATAATAGTCAAAGTAACTCTTAGTATATCTTTGTTCAATTTGATTAATTTAGTTAATAGAGATATTTTGGATAATTGTCCCACAAAAGTCTTTCAAAATTATATTACATTTTCAAATAAAATAATCCATTTTACATGCTTAAGTAGAGAATAATGTTTTAGAGCTTAATTGTATTATACTATAAATTTTAAAATTTCTCTGCAATTTGTGAAATGCTTGTTGTAGGTGTGCTTTGAGTCAGACACTGCTAGGCTCTGATATTGCAGAAATAAATAGGGTACACTGAGAGGCCAGAAAGTGTTTATGCTAGTGTCAATCTGTGTTAATAATGCACAGGATTGATTTAAACATAGCTTTGTCTTTTGAACTCATCAAGGTATCAGATCATCTTCTCAGCAGTTTTAGACTCTGAGGGAAAAACTTAATGTTTCAGAACTATAAACACTGGTATCTTATACTCTGGAACCTCAAATAAACCATTAGATTACTATGCTTTAATATTCTTGCTAATTTAAATTTACTTTGATACTTTGAAGTGATGAAAAACAATAACTTCCTTCCTGTAATGAAAGCTGAGGTCTGTTTTCTCCACAGATGCCTCAGCTTTAGTCATTTTAACCCTGAAGATAGCATTTCCTTTTCTACTAAAACAAACCTACATAACAGAACACAGTATTTCGCCCTGTCAGAATGGGTCTCTATTTAGTGAAGTGCTCTGTTGTTTATTTGTATCTCTTATAATAGCGGTGGGCTGTGTTTCATCTCAGAAACTTATGCACAGGACAACCCTAGACAAGATGTTGACATGGGCAGTGTTTGTTTTGGATGCTTTCTTTCCAGGCCCTTCCTCATTTGCTAAAGATGCCTGCCTACTTCAGTTGTTTGCTACTATTAATCAGAGGCACTAAAAATAAATAAATAAAAATTCATTACTCAAAAAACACAAAACTAAGCAAGTATGAAATAGTTAATTTTTCAAGTGATGGTTTTATATATTTGTAACATTTATATCACTGTGGAAGACATTAAAACTTAAAATTGTACTAAGACTTTTGGAATACCCTGTAAGTAAAAAGACGATATTTCAATATATAATTTAAATGTAAATTTATAGTTCCTAATACATTGCATACAATACCTAAAAACTTATAAAAAGCTATATATCACATATACATTTGTATAAATATGTATTTTGGACATTTATTTTAGTATAACACATGTAAATATCATAAATATATATATCTTCCCTGAAATTCAGCCATTTGCCAAGACACCTACTTGCCAAGCTAGAACAGGAAGAAAGCACTCTTTAGTGAATTTGAAGTTCTAAAACTTTAAAGTTGTTATTGTATATAATATTCCTTATAAGGACAAGACATATTTCATAATAAAAATCCAAATTCAGAGGAAAGAGAACAGGGATGAAGGAAAAAATAGGCTTTTTCTCCCAACCTATTTTATTCAGTTCCACTTTTATGATGTTTGGAACAATTTAGTTCACATTATATCAAAGGATAGCTAACCTAATGCCTCAAATTTAGAGAATGGAGTGACCTGAAGTTAGAATTGTATTACCTTATACTTGTTCATAATCTTAAGCATGCAAACAGAATATCTCTCTCTCCTCTCTCTCTCTCTCTCCTTTAAAAAATTGTTGGAGTCTTAAAGAAATGCATCAGTGAATAAATTTCTAAAACTCATGTACCTAATTTACATATCATATTTCTCTACTGAAAAAACATTGTTTCTTCTTACAATAATTTGCTGTTTAGATTGTATCTGCCTGATGGAATAAAATTACATAAATTATCACTTTATATTATTTCATATTCTCTAGAATATTTTGAAAGTCTTATTAACATTCCTTATGGCCACAAAAATAAGTATCTTATGTGATAATCTTTTTGATATTGATACTAAATGTACATTATAAATTGCAATCTAACAATTTCCTTTACTTTATGAGTTAGTATTGGTAATACTCTGCCCTTTCCCCACTTCTTTACACTGTTCTAAAGTAGGATTGGCTGTTCATCTCCAAATGGTACCATGTGATGCACTGATCAGACAAAGTAATAAATACCAAAGGAATTCTCACCCATGACCTGCCACTGTTTGTCAGTGTCATCTTGGAGAAAATCACTTCATCACTCAGAGTTCCAGGTTTCCTCACTTAAGTCAACAACAACAATAACAAAAGTCCGATTCACACAAATGGACACAAAAGCCCCCTCCTATATGTTACTGCCAATTAATCATTTTGGAATCATAATTTCTAATTTTTATTTTGACTCCCCATCAGAGTAGTTCATTGAAAAGTCTTGAACTCTCTCTCTCTCTCTCTCTCTCCTTTAAAAAATTGTTGAAGTCTTAAAGAAATTCATTGATCTCAAGTTCATTGATCTCAGTCACATATCATCTGTCCCTGCTTGTTTCCCATTTTATATCTCATAGTTCAATGTCTATAAGTGACAGTGGAAGCAAAAAGGCAAATTCCAAATTTGCTCACATGTTTTATTTGAATTAAATACTAATTCCTTCTACACACTTCTACACACACACACACACACACACACACACACACACACACAATAATTATTTTCCGAAGAATTAGTCACTTGTAAGTTAACTTCATATGAAACAGTCTCTAACCCACATAAAGAACACCAACCAAAAAAAATATTTGAAATCATTAGTGAAATGTTTTAAATTTAAAGAAATAACAATTTAAGGATGAATACTGATTAGCTGTTGTCAATCTAGTTCCTAAATGCCTGTTAAAACTTTGAATTGACAAACTTACTGACTTAAATCTCTAGACTAAAATCTCCACCTTTGATCTCAATGAGTAAATGAACTGTGGTACTTGTAGACAGGAGGAATGAACTGTCCTCTGTCAAATTGGATTTCTGGTTCCTCTTGCTTGATGTTCAGCATACACACTATGACCTACTCAATCTCATCTTCTGTTCTCTCCCTTCTCCTGAAAAGCTTTCTGCCTTTGATTGGATAATTATGTCATGCTTTCAGTCTGAACATTGTTCTGAGAAATCCAACCAAGTCACATCTGAGATAGCCTGTAAGCCTCTAGGAGCCTAGCAACTTCTATTATATCAAATCCAGATTCTGTTAAAAAAGAAAGAAAAAATTCAAATAATTGGAGAAAAGTACAGCAGGGAGCCAATGTTAAAAAGCCATGCTTTACAATATTTTTTTGTACTAGTCAAGCAGAAAGATGGGAATGTGTAGAACATACTAATATGTAAGTAATTTTTAAAACAGTATTATGAAAAATTACCATTTTCCATTTTACTGAGTCCAAGAAAAGAAAAAATTAAGGCTCAAAATTTGGGATTAATATTTGACCATAAGACTTTTCCAGTAATAATAATTATAATTGACATTTATTAAGTGCTTTTTTATGTGTTGGGTGCTTCTGTAAGCATGTTGCATGCATTTATTCCACTAATACACCAAACAACCCTTTATGGTAAGTTTTCATATGAGCCTTTCATTTTTGAAGATGAAGAGACTGACACCTGCAGATGGGATATGGCTTGCTCTAAAGACTTCAGTTTTATAGTAGAAACACCTGGGACCAAAAAAAAATCTTTCTTGATTACTGTATTATAAGTGTCTTCGGAATTAATTTTCTGGAAAGGATTGCAGAGTCCTATTATCTATTTTTGGGACAAGGGGTTGGAGATACATTTATAAAATACACATACACACATCATTTTCATCTTTATCTGTTAGATCAATTACTTATGAGCTTCTTATGGGAGGAAACACAATGAGTAAACTTAGGTAACAACTTGGATTTACGTTTGCTTACTTACTACCAGAAAGCATTTTTCTTCTCAAGCAGAAAAAAAGAGTAATAAACAAAACATATGAGATATAAGAATACAATTACAGTTTGATTATAACTTGGAAGAGAAAAACCCACAAACATATGTTTTTAAAAATTGGAAAGAAATAGACCAAAATATCAGAGGTGATTGTTTTTCAGTGGTAGAACTTGAGCCAGTTTTCTTTTTCTTTATACATATATTTTTTCATTTATTTAATGAGTGGTTATTATCTGTGCAATAAAAAATCTTTAAGTATGGAAATGGATAATGTAATTATCTAGTGTTATCATTAGAGTCTTAGAGTTATAAATACATTAGAGTAAATTTATGTAAAATATGGGCATCCATTATAGAAATTTCTAGGCAGTAATGTGCCATTTGTTAGATTTTGTTTCCCAGAAACTCACCACTTCAAAAGGAAACCAACATTATAATCAAAATATTAGCTATTAGGTTTAGATATTTGGTTAGTAATGTCTAATTATAGGAAACTTTTTCTAAATTTTGTCTCATTATTATGGTTTAAACTTATGAAAATAGGAACAATCTCTAGGTTTTAAGAAGCAATCAAAGGGAATGTAAGTTTGAAGTGCTGTTTTATTCAAAGCACTCTACTAAGCACTTGCTAAAATCAATAGAATTGTTCTCAAAGGACTTCCGGCCTAGTTGAAGATATGAGATATATACCTATGTATGTTCGTATCACTTTTAATCTCATTATGATGTATAATTACATCACGCCAATAAGAGTATAAAAATTTTAAACTGGGGAAAAATCAGACACATAAGAATAGACTGCATTAGTTCATTCAGCAAGCAGTACTGTTTACCTCACAGATGTCAAGAACACAGTGGTGAATAGAATGCTGTCTCTGTTCTAGATAACATCCAAGTCCAGTAGAACTAGATGGAAAGGTAGAGATTATGAGACAAATGGATTCATTGATCCATTCCTTTATCTCTGGTTCACTTTAAGTCTTTTATTAAGCATCTTACGTATGTCTACAAAGAAAAGGGGGGGGAAAGAGAATGAGAGGCACAGGACCATGTCAAAATCAAGTCCTTGTGCAGAGAATTTTACTATCTAAAATGAGGTAGACAACTGTTTGCATTTGAAACTATTGGAAAAAATTCAAAGCAATTCTTCTAGATTTTTAAGTGGCAAGAAGAGAAATAAATTAATAAATTATTAATTTACTTCCCATTAGCGAATAGATTTTAAATTATTATATTCTATTATATCTGAAAGTGATCAGTATTGTGAAACATTATTAGTAATGATAGTTTATAACATTAGATTTAGTAATGTATGATAATGTAGCTAAATCATCTCAATATTTAAACCAACTTTCCACAAGCAGGAAGTAATAGACTAATTAAAAATAAGTTGATTATGCTCCATTCTTTGGTTTTTACTTCCAAAAGATTTGCCAATGGCATGAGAGAACATAACTTAAAAAACTGTTGGTATTTCTTTAAATACTGGTCTCTTTGCTTACTCATACATATCTTGCATACCAATATGAGCAGAACCATACCAAAAAGAAAAGTGAATGGAGCTGAAAGAAGCCTGGACCACAGATAGCTGCTAAGCTTTTTCTGGCTGTGCTTTCAAAGAGCTTTGTGATCCATGGAAACTACTCAAGCTCTTTGTGACTCAATTTACTCAGCTCCAAACTGGGAAACTGTGAAGGAAATTGTAGAAGGAATTACCCTACAGTTCTAAAATACATCACTCTTATAAGGTAAATCCTTTACACCTAAAAATTTATATTAAAAGACAATAGTAGATAAATAAATAGACCGATAGATACATGCATACAGAGATACATAGACAGATAGATGTGCATACACATGTACTCATGAGAACACATGGCAGACAGTTCTGAGAGCTCATAAAGGACCCCAGGACTCAAAACTGAGGGAGATGGAGGAATATTCCACGTCCACAAAAACTGAGGCTAAGAGGGGTTATGTAAATTTCATAGGGTCATACTGATAATAAATAAAAGAACATGGATAGGAGTCCAGAAAGGCTCATTCTAAAATCACTACCCTATGAAATCATTTCAATTATGACTATTATATAGATGCTAGGCATTATTTTTAATTCATTTATGTTAAACTAATTAGATAATCATGACAATACAAAGAATTCTAGATATATGACAACAAAATTTATGGAACTTAAAATTACAAAGAGCAGATAAAACAGAGGGACATATTGGCATATCTGATTGAATCCTGAAAATCTTTAAAGTTTGTATGTCTAAATAGTTCTTCATATAAGAACTCTTTAAAAAAGGAGATTATGTGTAGCAGTTAATAAGCATAACTCATTATTTAGCATGGCTTGGGCCTTTTGTTATAAAATTAGTGTGCTCATTAAAAGTTAAATAACACCAAATATTTAAGTACAGATATTATTTTTCTCAGTTCCACAACTCCCCAGTGGAACCCAGTTTAAACAATTTTATACAGTTTCAGATAATTTTTTGATAAATGCAATTATATGTTTATTGGAAACAAAAATGGGATCAATCAATACCTTGTTATTTTTTAACTTAATGGTACATCTTGAAGATCATTCCATATTATCCCATAGAGATTGGTCCATGCTTTTAACAGTTATATAATGTTTTATTCTATTTATAAAAATATTCTAGATTGTTTCCAACTTTTTGCTGTTTCAAAATTGCTATAAGAAAAATCTTGTATGCTCTCCACACACTTGTACCCCTATACAACCAACAATGTAAAAGTGCATTTTTCTTCATATAAATGCCAGTAACATATATCAAAATGTATAATTACAATGCACCAATAAATGAACATAAAAAAAGAAAAAAAGACATTATTGCTGAACTAACAGGTGAGAAAGTTTTGACATTAGTTTACATTTATTTATCAGAGGAGTTAATTAATTATGAATAAAGTCAAGTATTTAAAGTGGAGTTTCTCTATATTTAATAGACCATTTGTGTTTTATTTTCTTTTATTCATTTTTATTGAGTTTTTTATCTTCTTATTGATTTGTTCTTTATTTTTATAAGTATTTTAGACTATTTTCTCTCACATGCATTGTATTTTCCCAAGATTTTAATTAGTGTTTTAAACATTATTTATGGGACTTTTGTGTGCATATGTGATACATTGTGAAGAAATTTTAAACTTTTATCTTGCCAGAATTATCAGTTTTGACTTTTATGCTTCTTGAGTTGGATGTCATTTTTGGAAGGTCTTTTTCTATTCCATGATTATAAAAATAAAAATTTTGTCTACTATTTTTAATGTTTGTGTTCTTACATTTACTTGTGATATTTATCTGAAATATATTTAGAAGTAGGGAATGAAGAAGAAACCCATTTTTTTCCTAAATGACTTTGCAGTTTTTCCAGCACCATTTATTAAATAATCCATCTTTTCCCTACCAATGAAAAAAGCTATCTTTACCCTATAATAAATTGCCATGGGGAGTTGGACTTATGTCTAGATTTCCTGCTTAGTTATATTGAACTAATCCTATTCAAAATTGTCCTTGAGTCAATATTTTATTCAACAAGGGTTTCTTATCTTGGATAGAGAACATATCCTCATTATAGCCATGAGATAGAAAGAAATCTTAAGGAATCAATGAATCAAGCTGCCTTCACAGTAACTATACACAAAGAAGTCCAGTGTGTTTTGTTTTGTTCTTAATATTTCAAGTCCTTAAAGTTTGGTAGCTTGGGTGTAAGAATAATATAAAGTTTTCTTTTTCTTTCTATGCAGTTCATCTGTTCTTAATTCTCAGTCATGTAATCTTTAGGAATTTTAAAAATATGGCCACACCATCATGAATTATTATAATACCATATTTAGGAGGTGTTATGTAAAATGGATATAGTAATAATTTGTGGGCACTAATCATTCATAGTTTATAAAAGATAATGATTTAATTTTTGCAGCTATGCGAAGGAACATTATTAGCAGTAGTATCTTCTAAAATGTATAAGATAGAAACCCATCTCAAAGCTATGTCATCAGCTAAGGATCATATGGTTAGCAAATAACAAAAGAATTTTAAATCAAACCCAGATCTTTTGACAGTAATCCAAAGCTCTTTCCACTACTTCCAATTTCCTGAGGTTAAAAGCATTCTCAAAGTTTAGGCTTTGTGCCTGGTGCTGTAATAGTTATTGTAATAGAAAAAAATATTTGTGTTCACCCCCTATGTTAAGATAGAATCACTTCTGAAATCTCTTATAGACTAGGCACAGACAAAATTGTGAAGTCAGTGGTTCATCTTTGCATCTTCATACCAAATTTATAACATCCTCTTCTCAAATACCCAGCCACTTCATATTCTCTTGGTTCTAATATGCAATGAACACCCTAAGCCTGTCTTACATGGACTTACTTTTATGCTCTGAACCATAGTTTTTTTCACTTTCAATGCTATGAATTTACATCTCTGCACCCTAAAGTAGTCTCCTAAAATCCCACCATAATTTAAGAGTGATGCATCACAATCCTCTCTTCTGGGCCATTTACATGTTACAGAGGACTTCTAATAGTTTATTATTTTTGTTGTAAAAATACTATGTCATTTAGATATAGTATAAGTTTGTGGTTACATTGAAATGAAAACAAACAAAAGAAAAATTGCTTCATGCACCCTAAAACTTCATATTCATATTGACAATTCTTGAATCACTTTTTAACTCAGAGTTTTCCATGCTTACATTTTCCCAGTCAGCTTTTTTTATACTTTTCATACTTTTATTGTAATTATACATCATACTGAGGAACAGAGCGATGGTAATATACATGCACATGATCCTTGGTGCATTTCAGTCAGCTTTGAACTCTGATGATCATTCTGCAAACTCCAGTGTGCCTTGGTCATCAAGAACAGCTCTGTCATGACTGCTCACTGGCTGACAGCAATTGTAAGACCCACCTCTAGTTAGGAGATTTTCAATTGCAAAAAATGTGTCAATGGTGTTCACGTATCTATCTCATCAGAATCACTTTACTGTATCTACAAAAATAGCATATGCAAAGAAACCATATATAGGTAGATATATTTGAGAAACATAAACTAAATACTATTCATAATAATCCCAAGGATAGATTTAATTTGTTCCATCCATCATTACCAGTCAGATATGATTTTGCAATTTTCCAATAAAATTTCAAGCATGTATTTCTGGTCAAAATACACAGTCCATGCTTGGCTGCAAACGTGCTGAGTGGCAATAAAACACTGTGAGTGCCTAGGAGTTCATACCGCAGGGAATAGCTTCATGCCATTTGATTCAACTCCTACATATTTTTCTGCCTGTAAATATTTTTTATGCACAAAATAATTTGCATGATAAAAATTTGTGTGGTGGGAGTATTGGGCTTCCTTATGGCCCTCCTTGGGAATGGCTTGGAGGAAAGTAATTTACAATCATAAGAATCATGAACTGATCAGTATAATTCAATTTGCCAAGAATGCATTTAGGTATGAAGAAAAGGATGTTGCTATTGATGTCAGAAACACTTGAAGTTGTATTTGGATCTTACAAAAATACGTGTTCGTGTTTTTAGAAAGGAAGTCGATGATGCTAGAATCCACATAGTCTTGAAAAGTAATTACATGAGTGACAACACTGTGAGTTGGACGAACACAAGATTACCATTTCCATTAGATTTTTTTTAAAGGTACATATAAATAGCCTAGATTTACTGCTTATTTGCTCCGCTGCCGTTGTTAATGGGTCATGATGTAAAGGCAAACTATTATCCTTGCATAGTAGCACCTTTAGGATTATCTGTTGGTCAATTGGATGCATTCTTGTACAAAGAGAAAATAAAATGTATTGGGAAACTGAGGTAGTACCTTTAAATTTCACACATAAAATCAAGTGCCCCAAATCAGAGCATTCTTAATGTTTGTAATAAATAATATTTGAGTGCATTAATACATCCACAGGTGTAATGCTGAACATGTGAAAAATAATTACATAGATTTGGTAATGGGATAGAGAGGTGTCAACTTTAATAAGTTGCCATAATTTAGATTAGATTGGTATGTTTTGTTATATTGAAATTTCAATTATATATTATATCAATAACAAATTATTCATCTTGTAGTGTTGAAGCATTAGCCAGATTTCCTCAGCAGGAATCTCCTTCATATTGAGAGCTACTTTGAGAGTTTCTCTTACATGTAAGCATTATAGCTTCAAATTTTTTTAAAAAAACATAAATATGTGGCCAACCTCAAATTTGGAAGATCATTTCAATAAAATATTACATAATCTTGAGATATATAGTAAATGAATACACATTTAAAATGGGGAGCCTAAAATTTAACGATGTCAATCACTATATATTATATAGTGTATTTTTTTCTTTTCTGCTCTAGCCCAGATAGAATTATTTTATATTTCTTTGATGATAAGCTTTCATTTCAACCGAAGCTACAATTTCATCATCTCTGCTCACCTTGTCCTTTACTTTGTATATAGTATAGCAAGTGCTCTGAGGGTGAATGAAATTCCTGATAAGCATGTTTTAGAGCCTGACTTCAAACACAGAATGTCACTCACTGTGCCCAGCCTGTGATTTGAGGGAAAATTCCACTTTTCAGGCATTTCTCACCATCACTTCCCCAAAGCACACTGACAAGCAGAAGGTTTGAAACAGTTTCCATGATTGTTCGATGTGGTAACCATGAGATGAAAGACTTTAGAATATTGCAGAATAACAACAAAGAATGCGGAGTTTAATTTCTCTCTTCTGCTCCAATGTGGGCGAAAACCGTCTGATAATCCTTTGGTTTGATTGTTCGTGGATACTTTCCCCATTTTTCTTGCCCGCTCTCAGCCCTTAGGTTGGCCAAGGGAAAGGAAAAGAGAATAAAGCCATTCTAGTTCCTGTTCTCCCTGACAACACAAAGTCTATGTCTATTTTGACTAAAATTGCCAAAGAAAATCACACATTTCCACAAAAGAGATGGCCCCTGGGATGGCAAGATAAGTGGGAACCCACTATAAATTCCACCAAGGCCTACATTCAGGTCTAAATTAAGACTTTCATAAATAAGAAAACCTTACTTGCTGTGTTTACTTTATCTGTTGGTAAATATAGAACATGTTAAAGTACATGTGACCAGACCTAACAACTTAAAAACTAGAGCATAGCCAGGCGCAGAGGCCCACGCCTGTAATCCCAGTACTTGGGAGGCTGAAAGAGGAGGTTCACAGGTTTGAGGACAATCCTCAGCATGTAGTGAGACTCTCATCAATCTAGTGAGACCTTGTTTCAAAAATTTTAAAAAGTAAAATAAAATAGGGATGGGGGTGCAGCTCAGAGGTAGAATGTCCCTGGATTCAATCCCCAGTGCCACACACACACACACACACACACACACACACACACACATACACACACAACAATTAGAGCACAGGGCACCCCAAGCGCATCGTAGCAGCTAAACAGTAGACCAACATGGAAATGGACCTGCAACTGGAAAGGTGTGGGTTCTACTCCTCTCTTTACCAATTATAAATGGCATAATAATAGCAAATCCCCTGGGCTTCTTGACTTACATCTATTTTAACATATGGAAATCCATGAGTAAGTTTCTCCTCTCTGGACTTTATTTTCCTTATCTGTAAGTCAAATGTAAATATATTTGCATTTGGTGTCCCTGTTAAGAGTTCTTGGTAGGTACATTTGAGATCATATATGTGGAAGTCAATTGCAAAATAGAATGGAGCGTAAGATTCAAAGATTCAGAACAGTGCACTTGTATGCATGCTAATCTTTGTATGAATCCTGCTCATACCTTTCTGGTCTCTGGTCATGTGGATTATCTACCCTTGGTATGTAAGGGGACCAGGACTGATGCAAACAAACATGCCAAGTGCTCTGCAGAAACATTGGGGCTTTAAAATTAAAATTTCATCAAAGCATATAATAACAAAGGGTTTCATCCCTTCTCTCACACAAAAAGTTAACAGTTCATTCTCACTATGTGGAAATTGAACAAAGCTCTCCCCAAAATAGATCCTCTCTGTCTTTGCCACAGCTGGAATTACTAATTCTTTTATTAGACCAGTGTCACAGCATAAACAACTCAGTCAGCAAACAGTGGAGCAAGTTAGATCTATGGGATGTCAGCTCATCTTCCCTGTTTTCTAGACAAATGAAATCTCTCATAGCTTATGTTCAATGACTAAGAAAAGAAACTGGTCTTTTGGGTAGAGGTCAAGTGAAGTTTAATAAGGACCTTGGTCTCCAAATATATTAAAGATTGGAACATCATATAAAAGATTAGGATGAAGTTTCTTGATCTGTTATAAGAACTAGAGAATGTCAAGTTTCAAGGGACCTTAAATATCAGCTAGAAAACCTTTTCATTTTATAGATGGAAAACTAGAGTCATGTATTGATTAGTCTAAGATGAAATTAATATAGTGGGTGGTAAAACCAGGACAAGAGTATCCATCAATATCACTTAAATATTATATTTATAATTCCAGTCTTTAATTCTGTGTAATTCCAGTCTTTGTATTTACAATCTTTAAATTTCCTTCTAATTTTAGTTATAAATAACTGCTTCCAGGGGTACTTTAAGCACTTTCTAAAATACTTTTCCCATCTCCCCAGACACAGAGCTCAATCTATTGATGGGTGAGATGCTCAAAGGAATCTTTCCATAGCGAAGAAAGAGAAGAGAGACAGGAATACTGTCATTCTTTTTTTTTTCCATTATCATCCTCCCATTTTTGTTATTTCTTTAGTTTCAAAGATCTTTGTTTACTTACCTGTGGGATGTCCAGGGCAACATGCCTTAGTATAAAGCTCCGAGTGCATGCCATGTCAATCACTTCTTCCTCTCTTCTTAATCTCTCTGGGCTTTAGCAGTTTCTTTATCTGTAAAATGGGGGTGACAACAGTACCTACCCTACCCATTACTGTGAAGAGTAAATGAAATGACATAGCTAAAGCACTTTGAACATCCCTGATACACTGTTAGTGCTAATAGTATTAGCTGCTATTATTACCATTGTTGTTATCATCATTTGTTAAACCCTATACTCAGACAGTTTCCGTGAGATACCAGTTTTTAAGTTATTAAGGCTGCTCACAAGGCACATGGAAAAATCTGGCCACATATCCTCAATACAATACCTAAGATTATTCAAAAGACCAGTTTGAGAGCAGAATAATTTCAAGATCCCATTGAAGATTGTCCCTTATAATTATAATGTCAAAAGGTAGTATAGAGGAGAGCATGTGTAGAAAAGAGCATTTTTTAAATGTGTAGAAAGGAAAGTTTACCAGAAACATGCAAAAACAACCCCATAAATACGTGGATCTCTCATAATAATCTCATTGCACAAAGAGATAAAGGTTATTATCTTAATACTATAAGATTTCTAAAGACTTTCTACTTCTACAGCATTTCTGGGCCCTTTCCCTGACTTATTGGGTGTTCTGGAGGCTACACTCTTCAATTACAGTTTATTCTCAAAGAGAAATGGAGCAGACCCAGGTCACAATAAAAATAAGCACCTGTGCATTAAGTACTTTTGTGTGTCAAGTGCTTTATGGATCTAACCTCCTTGATGTTCACATTTACACTGCAATATAAGCATTATGATCCCCATTTTTTAAATGAGAAAATACAGCCTCAAAAAAATTAACTGATTCCTCCAAGGTCACACATCTTGTCAACACTATAGCAGGGATTCAAACTTCACTTAGTCATTCTACAGTGATATGTAAAGGTTTAGTGTTGTATTGAAAAACAGCATTCTAGAAAGTATTCCTTTTAAAAATATATGTAGAAATATTAAGAATAAAACTTAGGTGAACAGCTCAAATGAATAGAAATATAAAATCAGAAGAAATAGCTTTTCAAAACCATGTCACCAAGTGCTGTGTGCATGTATGTCGCCATCACTCTGAACGTCCTTATGATGTATGATTACAATGCACCAATAAAAATTTTAAAAAATAAATAAGCAAACCAGCTCTCTGTGAGAAACCAGTGGTTCTATAAATAGTATTTTACAGGGTGTCCTAGTAAATAAAAGTATGCTATGTGCTTTTACCGTTATCAATAGATGTTATTGGAAAGATGTATTTTCATTTAAACATTTATTAATATTAATGATTAGCTTGATCTTCCCTGAAAATAAAGAACTTTTTTCACATTCTCTCTGGAAATTTTGGAACCACTAATTGTTATTTGGGACTCCTCATATTCCAATTTCCATTGAAGTCAGTCTGTAGTATTTTCAGACTATCCTAGAACTGCCCTGAGAGAAGTTGGGACTCACCTGCAGGTGA
>PVJS01003482.1:0-75394 GCA_004027185.1 Glis glis | reverse complement strand
AAGAACTGAAACCAAACTACCAGACTAATGCATGTGTATCTATGTTTATAGCTGCACAATTCACAATTGCCAAACTTTGGAACCAGCCAAGGTGTCCATCAACAGATGAATGGATTACAAGACTATGGGATATGTACACAATGGAATTTTACGCAGCCATAAAGAAGAACAAAATTACATCATTTGCAGGGAAATGGAGGGAACTGGAGAAAATTATGCTAAGTGAGCTTAGTCAGTTACAAAGAGTGAAAAGTCGGATGTTCTCCCTAATATGTGGAAGCTAGGGAGAATGGGACTTAGAAGGGACTCCACACAAAAAAGGAGAAAACTTTAGTTGAGCAAAGAAGGCGACCTAACTGAGGGAGATGGGAGGGGGGAAGAGGGAAACACCCTAATGCACATGATGAATATACACAAACTTATCACTATGCTGAGCATGGAAAGGAGGGAAGGGGGAGGGAATAGGGTAGGATTTGAGGGAGGGCTAAATGAGCAATGTGTGCATGTATGCTTCTGATACCCTGACACTTATCAAAATGTATAACTACAATGCACCAATAAATGAAATGAAATATAAAAAATTATTGACAAAAAAAAAGTTAAAAGGGACTGATTTTACCGGTTGGCAATGCCCTTGTCTTGCTCTCTTTGGTTCTCCCCTGTCTTTAGGTATAACCTCTATTCTGTCTACCCCAACCTTTCCTTAAACCACCCATCCTACAGACATTTTTAGGAGCAAAGTGCCTTCTCAACCTCAGTCCTATTTTGTAAACTTTTCCCATTGGTGATAAAGATAAAAAGGCAAAAAAAAGCTCCAGCATTCATGTGACCACAGATATTACATCAATCTAGCAAATTTAATCACCTATGATAAAAGTCCATGCAATATGCCATTTCCGTATGTAAGCCCAACTCATTGTTTAAGGTCCAGATAAAGATCCTGCCTTTTCAAAGAAGTCAGTTCCTACTGTTCTTTCCTAGCGACAGCTCCTCCTATGCATACCAAAATCATTTTAAATTTATTATTACGTGCGTGGTGGCACACGCTTGTAATCCCAGTACTTGGGGGACTGAGACCGGAGGATCTGGGTTCGAGGACAGCCTCAGCTACTTAGTGAGGCCCTCCGCAATTTAGTGAGACCCCGTTTCAAAATAAACAATAGGGCTGGGGGTGTAGCTCAGAGGTAGAATGCCCTTGGGTTCAATCCCCAGTTCCGCAAAAAAAATTAGTAGTATGATTATAACATGTATTGAGTGATTATTCTGTGCCAGGCAATTCTAAAGGCTTTTACATGTGTTAGCTTATTTAATTCTCAAAACAATCTTTTATATAGGTGATATTATCCCCAGTTTACTTTTGAGAAAAAGTGAGGCACAGAGGGCAAAGCTAAATAACTGGCACTAAGCAGCTACTCTACCTTATGATGGTGTTGTCCCCCCAAAAGATATGTCAGGAAGCCAAGAGTCCAAAGTTTCCTCTCATAAGTGGAAGCCAGAGAGAAAAATAGGAAACAAAAGGAACTTTAGATAATTGAGAGTAACCAGAAGAAGAACTGATGAAAGAAACAATTCAAATCATGCTATGCCCATGTATGAATTATGCTCCCCCTACCAGTCTCACTATTATGTATGGGGAGGGGTAGGACCTGCGTGCATGGTTTTTTGTATGACTTTGAACCTCATTATGATGTATAATTACAATGCACCAATAAAAGTATATATAAAAAAGATATGAAGTCCTAACTCCTTGTACCTAAATGTCACTTCATTTGGAAACTGGGTCTTTGCAGATGTCATCAAGTTGAGTTCATACTGGATTAGGGTGGGCCCTAACCTAGAGAGTTGTATCCTTTTAAGAGGGGAGGTTTGGGTATAGGGACACAAAGAGGAGAATACTGTGTGAAGGCAGACATAGGGTGATGCCTCTCCAAGCCCAGGAGTACCAGCAACCACCAGAACCTGGGAGAGAGGTGTGGACCAGATCCTTCCCTATCAGCTCCGGGGGAGCAAGCCCTGCTGACTCCAGACTGCTAGCCTCCAGCACTGTGAGAGGGTGCATTTCTGTTATTTTAAGCCAGGCAGTTTGTGGTACTTGGTTATGGCAGCCCTGGGAAAAAGACACACCTGGTTTAGTACTTAGTTGCTTTCCAGTTATTTCAGATGTGCTAGTTTTACCTCCCAACTACAGTGTATGCTCCACGAGATAGTGACCAGGTCTTATTTCTCTTCTGTCTCATTTGTAATATATCCACTTAGTGCTAAGAGGAAATGTTTATTAAAAATATTCTAACTGGCACACTTAGTCAAGTACATACTGCAAAACAAATACAGCACCTGAAATTTTTCATTTTCTTTTGTTCATGACAAAATGTTAGTTGTTGAGGATGATTGTTCCGACAAAAACATGGGAACAAATCCTTGTAATAACAGTTCTTGTCTCTGGTAGTTGAGATGTGTTAGCTCTGCATCTGTGTCAGGCATGTCCCTTGATGGTACTCATATGATGTACACAAAATCAAAGACAAGGGGACACCTAGACATTTACTAGGTGTCATGCCAGTCAACTTAAGCTTCGGTCACTTTAAGGAAGGGAAAAGGTGTCTTGATGGCTTAGATGCCAGGCATCCTGTCACCGTGGAGATCATGTGATTTGGTTGTCAACTATCAATTCTATACTCTCCTTGCTTACAAAGGAAAACATCCATAAAAATGGCCACAACTGAGTAAATAAATACAATCCTTTCCTGAATTGATCCTATATCCACATAATTCCAGATCTCACTGATGGCAAAGTACAGTATAAACGTGGCTCAGAGAGATTACTGTTTAACTCTCTGGTGGAAGTGTCAAAAAGCCATAGTCACCAAGAAATCATAGTCCTCCAGCCCCTGCAGGCCTAAGTGAGAAGCTGGGGGCTCCAGCACGAGCGGATCTTCCCGCCTACCAAAACTGCCGGGTGTGGAACACATGAAAGTAGTTTCAGAGACACATACTCTGTCCTCCCTACCCCATAGGATCACCAAGAGGACAATATGGAAACAAAATGTAAAAATATATTTTAAAGCTATCCAGAGTATCATTATATTAAAACTACATAAATCTTCATTCACTTGGAATGGTTTATGGAGCCTGTATAGGAACTGGGGAGTGATCCAGATAATTTCCAAGTGGTCATTTAAAGATTTTGAGAAACAGGAGAACTTCATTCATCCCTTCCCTCCTTCTCTTTCTTCCCCAACAGTACTGAGGAAATAACTTTATAGAGAATGATGGATTTTCCACATTTTTGTTAACCAACAAGGCTCAAGTGAACCAAAACATTTTGTCTGGAATTGGTTCATTCATTTGCAAAACATACAGTGCCTACCATGTTCTCAGAACTGTGATGAGCCCTTGAGATAAGGGGAGTCAAGCAGTCCTGGCTCCTGCCCTCCTGGGAGGAACTTCTGTGAATAACAATGAAGTATGGGAAGGAAAGAAACCAGGTTGAAATGGAGAATGAGGAGGGCCCTGCTGTAGAGGAGAAGCCCCCTGAAAAGGTACCATTTAGGCTGGTATCTGAAGTATCAGAGGAGCTGACCAGATTGGAGGTGGGGTAGGAAATAGCAGGGAGGAATTTCAGGCTCAAGGAACAGCATATAAAGGAACTTTATGTTTTTGAGGAATTAAAAGATGTCTCAATGGTATCAAAGTGAGTGAAGAAGACTGGCACTGAGTTGGAGCAGTATCTGGGGTATCTATTATTCAAGGGTATATAGTCCATGTTAACAAGTTTGGTATGACCCTAAGGGCAGAGGGAAGATACTGATTCTAAGAGTACCAAAAAGTATGATTTAGACCTCTAGAATATTATTCCAGCTGATAACACATGCGTGGAAGAGCGGAGGCCACTGCACTCTGAATGACTGGTGATGGAGAAATGATAGACTTCTCAGTTCATCCAAATGGCCTGGGGCAGAGAAACGACACACGGCCTCAGAAGGAACCTGGAGGCAGGTCAGGGCAGCAGCTCTACAGATGGCTGCGTGTGAGCAAAGCAGAAAGCGACTGGGCAGTGGAGACAGGGAAGTAGCACAGTTCAGGAGAGACGCTGGAGAGCAACACTGCCTTTCCCGTGTCCCCGGCTCCTCTCCAGAGCTGCTTTCATCCAGAGGGAGTCAAGCAGGAGAAGGCACAGGCCATTGGGGACGCTCTGAGAGAAGGGTATCGAAGGTGAGAGAAGCTTCTAAATGTTACATACCATACTATTTTCAAAACAGAGTCCATGTAATTCTTTTCTATAACTAAGTGGCATTCTTCCTGTGTTCTTTCCACATTAAGTTCTCAAGTGTCTCACTCACCTCGAGGTCCAAACATATAGTCCACATAAGCATTGACTTCTTTATCGAAGGCCTTTAGATGCTCCTAAAGGGAGAAAGAAAAAATATTTAAGTGTACTTTTTTCAACTCTCAAAACAAGCCTTCACCGCCACCATGTAGTTAAGAAGCTCCAAGTGCCCTGGCTTCAAGGCATTTTGACTGCAAAGACTTAAGGAATGTGACAGCAGATGCAGCTTTACCCTTCACAAGCTTGCAAAGATTTGCAAGGAAACAATTTCTCTTTCATTTCCTTAGGCAAGAGGAGTCCTGGTTAACAGGCTTGGTACCATTAAACTCTTGAAGGGTTATTGACCTCAATTCCATTTCCACCTAAAATGCTGAGAGCCAGGCGTGGTGGCGCATGCTTGTTGTAATCCCAGTACTTGGGAGGCTGAGACAGGAGGATCACAAGTTCATGGCCAGCCTCAGCAACTTAGTGAGGCCCTCTGCAACTTAGTGAGACCCTGTTTCAAAATAAAGAATAAAAATAGGGCTGGAGGTATAGTTCGGAGGTAGAGTGCCCCTGGGTTTCATCTCCAGTACCGCAAAAAAAAAAAAAAAAAAAAGAAAATGCTTAGAGTCAAAGCTGTTCCATAAACAACTTACACTGTTGCAATTAACAGGAGTTGTGTATTAGCAACAGGGAAAGTTTATGAGCCCAGGGGCATTCTTCCTCTGAGCTACACCCCTAGGTCTTTTCATTTTTTTTAAATTTTGAAACAGTCTCACTAAGCTGATAAGGCTTGCTGTGAATCTGCCATCCTCCTTTCTCAGCCTACCTAGTACTGGAATTATACTTCGTCCAGCTGAAGTGCAATTTTAAAATGGAAATTCATCTGTACCGTATTTCATGGAGCCACATCTAACCATTAAAGAAGGCTTGTTTCTCAAGTAAGGAAACTGTACACTACAGTTATTTTTCTTACTTTGATGTTTTATTTTCAAAAAATTTTTATACATGAACGTATACTTAATATTACAGTAAAGAATGTCACTTGGGTATACCAGGTTAATAACTGTCATTTAACTGGACTGGGTTGAGGCTGGGCTATTGCTGCTAAAAATCTTAAGTTGGTCACTGGCAACTTGATTTAGCTCCTATTCACACTTATCTACTGCTAAAAATACCTGCTCAGGGGTTCCCTACCCCTGCTATAAAGATCTACAGCTCCTCCTCAAGCAAGGGGAGGAGAAGACAGAGCATTATCCATGAAAGGGATAATGCTCCTCTGATGTGGGCCAGCAGACCGGCCCCTGGCTGGCTTGAGTTGAGTGTGGCAGCCTCAGCAAGTTCGCAGAGAATGAGTCGATACAACAGCTGGAGTACGGGGAGACACCAAAGACAGCAAGAGTGCCAGGGAGGAGAGTTAATGTGCTGGCACCGGAGAGTGGATCT
This sequence comes from Glis glis, assembly GCA_004027185.1. Taxonomy (NCBI): domain Eukaryota; kingdom Metazoa; phylum Chordata; class Mammalia; order Rodentia; family Gliridae; genus Glis; species Glis glis. The sequence goes on along the minus strand of PVJS01003482.1, from coordinate 69,639 downwards.
GCATGCTTGCACTTAGCAGGCACCACGTGGACCTATTCTTTATTCATGTCTTTCATCCTGAGAGAAATCTCAAAGAAACTTAGGTCTTTGGGAACATTAGGAAGCTTGGGAATGAGGACCGGAATTAGAGATTGACATTTACTAGCTCCTACTACTGCTGGTCAATGTATTAGGAACTTTATTTTCCTTATTTCATAACATCTCCACAAAAACTGTCTTGGCTAAATCAAGCCTGGAAGTTTTAAACAGTAGTTTTAACTTTGACTTCCCGACAGGGCCTCTCCGGAGACCTCCTGACTTGAGCAAGGTCAGTTGCCCAACATCTCAATGTGACAGTGTGTGATCTGTGTGGCTGTTAAAACCGGCAGATCTGCCCAGAGGCCTGTCACTCTCAACAAGTAGGTTAAATAACCTCTCGGATGTACTCACCCTCACAACGGACACCAATGAGATCCTCCATTGCCACATCCATGAACAAATGTTTAAGCGCTTTCAGTTTGTTTGCTAAGGTTCAAAATCCATTTCCCAAAATTTGTAAAGCTAAGAAAACTCTAATAAACTCGAATTAAAAGGTCACAAAGCTCTTACTATTTCTATAAACTGCAGAAATCTACTCAAAATGAAAGAAGAGTGGGAAGACAAGAAGAGACGCAGAGGATGACAGATAAAAAGGGAATTGATTCATTAACCAATTATTTGAGCATAACTACAAATCAGCACTATATTAGATGCTGAAACACATAGTCAAATGAGACATGGTTCTTATCGTCACATAATTTTCAGTCTAGAGAGAGTGACAGACAAATAATTGCAGCACCAGCACTTAAATGTTAAGAGACAGGAGGATCGCAGGTTCAAGGCCAGCTTCAGCAACTTAACGAGGCCCTCAGCACCTGGCAAGACCCTGTTTCAAAATCAAAAAGGGCTGGGGGTACAGCTCAGAGGTAGAATGCCCCTGGGCTCAATCCCTGGTACCACCAAACAAACAAACAAACAAAAGAACATGTTAAGAGAGGGTCACAGAAATGTACCCTAAGAGGATAGTAATGGTTTGGATTTAGAATGCCCCCTAGCTCTCATGGAAACAAGGTAGCAATGTTGGAAGGGGCTTGGTTGCTAAAGAGGGGTCCCTGGGGGTAAAGCCTTGGGATTATATATGGTTCTCTCTTCTCCCTGCTCACTCTCTGCTTCCAGTTTCCATGAAGTGAAAGCAGAGCTTTGCACTTCTCTCTCTCCATTTCCCACCTCCATCCCTGGAGTTCTGCAGACGCCTGCCTCACATGGACGGAACCCCCAAACCTCCAAAAACTGAGCAAATAAATAATCTTTCCTCTAAGTTGTATGGTCACTAATTTTGGGTTATAGCAGTGAGAATGTTGACAAGAACAAGAATAGAGAAAAGCACTTCAATTGAGATGTCCTAAAGAGCAGGCTTCCAGGAATAGTTGAGGCTGTCGCTGAATTCTGAAAGACTCTAGGGCATTGTCTAGGTGGAGAAGGAAAGAAAGAGTGCACTGGAGAGAAAGATGTGCTTTTATCAATAGACTGAGGCAAGACTCACTTGGGAAATGTTTATTGCTAGGGTCTCTAAGTAACCTGTGTGAAAGACAGAAATATAGACAATGCTGGAAAAATCAGAAGCCTGATAAAAATTACCGCTGCATTTCTGGGTTATTTACAGTTAGCTAGTAAGGAAGTAATCTAAAAAGACAATGGTAAAACCAAAAGAACACTGATCAACTGGGGATGAACACTTTGCTGAGGATGATAGAATAGAGTTTGGGTAGGAAAATAACAGCTGTACATATTCTAAGTTCTACATGTGTAAATGGACAAGTTGCTGGACAATCCCTCTAGATTCACATCATAACCTAGGATCTGAGAAATGCCAATTCCATGCTATGCTTCATTCATTCTAACATTTTTTTAATGAATTTGTATACATAATACTTTGTCAGACATTTAAAGAAAAAAGAAATAAGGTGGTTGGCTCAAAAGTTTATAAATTGGGGAAGGGAGACATAGATAGAAAGGCAAATAGCAAATGACTGAGGTAGATACCTCAAACTGCCACAGCAACAGAAGAGTGAGGGTTTAAGATGGTTTTTACAGATGGTTAGAATCTGGATAGGTTTTGAGCGAGAGGAACTGTGTTGCCCTTAGATGTGAGCAAGACGAGTGATTACTCTAGAGGGCCCTTCTCTGGTCGTCCTTTGACCATACCCCTCCACAGAGGAAAAAAAAGTCCTTTGAGCCAAGAGAACATGCTTACCCATGGTTACAATGTCTCCTCTCCAGGATGTGTTCTAAGTTCCTTAGGCCTCAGAATTCTCTACTAGATAACCCTGAACCCACTTCCAAACTCCTTGCGCCCACAAGAAAGATAATGCTCCGTGGCCTGGAATTCAATTTGTGATTGTGTACAGCAAATAGCCGAGGAAAGGAAAACATGGAAGCAAGGGGAGGGCTCTCGTGTGTATCCCTGCTTGCTCACTACAGTGGTGACAATGTAAAATGGAACAACCACTATGCAAAGCAGTTTGGTGATCTGGTAAAAACATAAACATACACCTATCATACGATCCAGCATGTCACTTCTAGGTATTTACCTAAGAGAAAAGACAAGTATATTTCCATGCAAAGACTTGTCCACAAATACACACAGCAGCTTTATTTGTAATAGCTAAAAAGCATAGAAATACCTCAGTATCCATCAACTGGTGATAAACTGGGTGAGCCAGACAATATGATACTACTTAGCAATATAAAGGAAAGAACCACTGATGCACACACAACATGGCTGGGTCTCAAAATTATTATGCTGCATAAAAGAAGCCAGACAAAAGAAAAACACATGCTGTGTGTTGCCATTTATATAAAATTATAGAAAATATAATTCATAGTGATAGAAAGGATCAGTGGTTGCTTGGGGACTGCAGAGGAAGAAACCAGAATATCCTTTAAAAATAAGGGTTAAATAAGGACATTTGCACATATGCATAAGTGAGAATTCATAGCCAGCAGTTCTGCATTACATACAGAACTGTATGCTAAAGATGTCTTCATGCCAAAGATAAATGATTCCATATGGAAAGGAGAATTTAGAGAAAACCAAGAGCACCCAAAAAATGGATCTATCTAATTGAAGAGCCATAAACTGGAGCAGCCCAAAGGAAGCTAGCCTACCATACCTTATGATAGCCACCATCACTCCCAGCACCATCATCACTACCTCTAACACCCTCTCATCCCTACCGCCAGGAAGCAGCGCTGTGTGGCCCTCAGTGACACCCTGTACCTGTTCCTCCCTTTGCACCTGTTTCTGTCCTCTGCCAATAAGAGGGCCACCTGGAGGTAGTGGTGGCCCCTTTGAGGCTGATCCACTGGACAGACCTTACAGACATTCTAGATTTTCTTCTTGGACATCATAGACTTCTACCTCAGCCACCACTTTCCATGGGTATTTGGGAAACAGGAGGGCGAGGAAGGGTGCATTTAGTTTGTTGCCACCACGATGCTGACTAGGTGGGACTCCCACCCGTCCCTACCATCCCAACCTGCATCAGCTGGAGGTCAACATAAGCCAGCGTGTTCGAGATCTTGGTTTTTGTTCTATTTTGTTCATAATAGTTTTATAGAACATTTTAAAGACAATAAGAATAGCTATTTTCATCATAAAATGTTTTTTAAAGTTAGCAAAGGCATTAAGATAATAAAATACTCTTAAGTTTGAAAGGAGACATAGTGTCCAAATCTGTACTTCTCCTTTTGTGTGTATTTCAAAGTAAATCTAATCTTTAGTGTTCAAGGACAGCAAGTCAGAAAATGGGATCTGACCAGTTTAGGAATATATCTTATTCGAGACTAACCTAACACAAGACTAACAACTTCCCATGGAACTCAGTGTCAAGGTTGAGTTGTGTAGAACAGAGAAGAGGAGAGGTACCTCCCCTCAGGGCCAAGAGGATACACTGGAGTACAGTACAGTCACACGGTGAGCAGACACACAGGAGCCTTTCCATTGTACCCAGGGCTCAGGATGGCTGTTGAAACTTCTTTCGGCAAAAAAGTTGAAACTTCTTTTGGCAAACTCCGGGTTTGCTCCCAGATAGTCTTTCATGTATTTGAAAAAAATAAATATGTTCACATTTGTGAAAGAAACTAGAAGTTTTAGAGGATGGATAAAAGTGGAATACAAAACAACATCAGATTCTTTGGCTGTTATGAAGCTGACCTTGCACAATGTATATTCATGCACATTTTACACTGAAATCCCTAAACTGCATCTCCTTACATGTTTCCCTGGACATCCCTCACGGACCTAATTCCCAAGGGAGAGGACAGCATCTGCTTGTGGGGTCCTGGCCTGGTTGCTCATCACCTCCTGACCTGTTCTATTTTTACATCATTGCACTTACAATTACCCAAACTTTCACTGGTTAATTTGTTTATTGTCTGGGACTTCCACCAATTAGCTCCAATTATTCCCAAAACCAAAAACAAGGCCTGGTCCATAAGGCAATAAGTGTTTACTGAATTAATTGATGAGACTCATTCTTCTTAACCCTCACACTACTCATTTGATATTTATTTCACATTTCTTTGCAATACCTTGTTATACTTTCATTTATGTAATTTGGTTTCCAATGTATTTTGGGGGGGTTACTGGGGATTGAACCCAGGGGCATTCTACCTCTGAGTTACATTCCCAGCTCTATTTTATTCTTTTATTTTGAAACAGGGCCTCACTAAGTTGCTGAGGGCCTCACTAAGTTGCTGAGGCTGGCCACAAACCGGCGATCCCCATCTCAGCCTCCCAAGTACTGGGATTACAAGAATGTGCCACCACGCCTGGCTTCTAATGTATTTTTTTTTTTGCGGTACCGGGGATTAAACGCAGGGGCGTTCCACCTCCGCGCTACACCCCCGGCCCTATTTTTTTATGCTTTATTTTGAAACTAGGTCTCACGAAGTTGCGGAGGGTCTCACTAGAGAGAGAGAGAGAGTGAGAGAGAGAGAGAGAGAGAGGAGAGAGGAGAGAGGAGAGAGGAGAGAGAGAGAGCGCGAGCGCGCGATGCGCGCGCTGAGGCTGGCCGTGAACCCGGATCCTCCGGTCTCCGCCTCCCAAAGTAATGGGATTACAAGCGTGCGCCACCATGCCCGGCTATTCTAATGTATTTTGAAAGATCCTTAACACTCGTAATGCTCAGTTTATCATCAGTGATAATTGGACCCAATTTAAAATTTTTTTTTAAATTTTCCTTCTGAAGAGCAAAGGAAATTCTTGCTTATATTTGCAATATATACATATTATTCTTTTTCTTTTTTATTTAACTTTGTTTTGGAGAAGACATAGAGAGGTAGATGGGAAAGATAAAAGAGAATATAAAAAATAAAGTGCCAAAAGGGAAATAGTAAACAACTGTAAGGAGAGAGGGAAGACAGGAGAGGAGAAAAGGAAGGAGAGCACTTACATACTTGTAAAATAGAATCAAACTCATTATATCTTGTGATTAACAGATGAGTCCAATGGACCCTTTTATAAATCTACAAGGCATTATGGGACTTTAGTGACCTTATTTTTTCTATATCTTAAAACATTTAACTATTTAACCATCCTAGAAATTATCCTATCACTTCTCAGTCATTCCAATCAGTACTGAAAAATATATGAAAATGTTAATAATGGAATTGCCTAAAAGGATAATGGAAGAGTCAAAAAAAGCCTATTAAATCATCCTTCATTTTTCTCATTACTTTACTTGACATACTGCATCATTTATATCAGAGATATAAAAGAAGTCTAGAGACACCATCTTTATAGACTTTTTAAAAGTTTCATCGAACACAGTTGAGAGTTGGGAATGAATTTTTCAGTCTAACCTTTAATGTTCATACGAATCCTCCAAGGTCTTGTTATACAGGCTCTCATTCGATTGCTCTAGGTGGGGGCTCAGTGTCTACATTCCTCACAAGCTCCCAGGCAATGCAAATCTAACAAATATTTTATGATTTTATTTCCTACTCTAGGGAATTCACTTGTTATATACTTATTGTACTACCATTCATTTCAAGGTATTTAATAATTAGCTGTCCTTAAAAAACCCAGTATTTCTACATTGCTCCAAATGGAAACAAAATCACTGGTTTGGTTTCATTTTTCCTTATATTTGCTGTATGTGAACACAATGTTCAGAAAGTTGCCTGCTCTGGGAAGAGTCCAGAAAGACTCGTGCCCCTCTTGATCCGGTCATTACATTTCTATTCAAGTATCATTGGATTGTATTCAGACGCTGCATCTCTTAGTCCTTGCCAAGAAGCATCACCAGGTTTTATTCATGTTAGCTGCTGTAGAATTCAAGCTTTACCATACTTCTATAAGTGATTTTTTAAAAAAACTATATAATGCAATTTAAATTTTTTATCCCTATCGAACTTATCTACTTCATTTCTACCTTACCTTTGTACCCCAAAAAGATCAGTCCAAATTCCAAACTATGTTTCCCCTCCCAGTTTAGTATATTTTAAAATTTTTGACACCTTCATTTAAATAACTAACAAGAGTTGGGTGTGGTGGCACACACCTGTAATCCCAGTACTTGGGAGGCTGAGACAGGAGGATCTCAGGTTCATGGCTAGCCTCAGCAACCTCATGAGGCCCTCCGCAACTTAGTGAGAGCCTGTTTCAAAATAAAACATAAAAATTGGGCTGCGGGTGTAGCTTGGAGGTAGAATGCCCCTGAGTTCAATCCTCAGTACCACCAAAAATAAAAATAATAAATAATAAATAATAAATAACTAATAAGAAGAAGTTGAATAGTCTGGGTAGAAGAAAAAATGCCTTGAAGTATGTCTTTTTCTGAGCCTCAAAGATTGCCCCTCTCTAAGAAAGGAAATCATGGTGAAGTCAGATAACAATAAAGCACAAACTTTACCTAATAAGATTTGGTTTAGATAAATAGTCCGATAAACCTCAATCTATTTTGCCTAGCATGTTTGTCCAAGTAAATGCAGAGGGGAAACGTCAGAGAAGCACACATCAACTGTTAGCACTGATTACCTCTGGAGAGGGTGGGCAGGAAGAGGGAAAGGGGATACCAACTCTGTACATGTCTTTGCTGCCTTAGTATTTAACAGTAAATGATTATCAATAATTACTGATGTAATTGAAATATTACAACTAAACCTGAGAGTCTGTTAATGGAATGGCAGACGAAAGCTGTACAATTTCCTCTTTAGTGTCAAAAAGATAGGACAGAGGGGAAAATGTCCGTTGAGTGGCAGCCAGTGGATACTGGCTGCTCCCCAAGACTGAATTAAATCAACAGTTGTGTAGCTGCATGATGAAATAGGGGAATGGAGCTGGATTCCAACTCATAGAAGTAGTGATCAGCTGATGCAAAGGATTCAGCTGATTCTCCAGACCACCCAAACTGCCCAGCAAACTCCTATGGCTGCAGCTGAACTCTTCTGGACTGAGAAACAACAGACCCTTCCTGCAGGGATCCAAGTGGCTACAAACCTCCTCAAGACCACTGTGAATTTACAGACCACCGAACCAAACCACCCAGCAAACTGTGGCTGCAGCTGAACTCGTCAGGATAGAGAAACCAGACCCTTCCTGCAGGGACATGAGTGGCTACAATGGAGCTTGTCAAGAATGTGAGCTTACAGACTGACCCAGCAGGAGCCTGCATGGCTGAAGGGACTAGCATGGCAAGGAGTAAACCCATGGGGTCTATAAGTTTGCAAACCATTCCTGTGGAGGTAGGGGAAAGGGCTACAGGCAGACACAGCAGAATCGTTGAATTAGCAGACAGTCCCTAGGGACAGTTGGGTGGAATCTAGGGTCAGCAGTTCCACCTACCCTTGCAGGGTCTCTAGTGATTACCATAGGACTGCCAGCAGTGGTGTCTGTGGGGTGAAATAACTCCAACTGTGCCGCGGGCTCGGAAGACTATCAACGCTCACCCGGTGATGTTTGCGCACCACAAGCACCAAGACCTGTGGCCAGCAAGGTCTCATGGGATCTCAGCTGCACAGAGCAGCAGCAATATCCCTGGGGCTAAATAACTCAGCTACCAAGACTCAGGCTCAGAATGATACAATCTCTCCCTGTCAGAGTTTGGGCCCTGAAAGCAAGGAGGCTAGGGGCCAGCAGAGTTCCACAATTTAACTCAGACATCCACACTGCAGGGTGAGAATGCTACAGTCTTCAGAATCAGAGTTTGTGAATGGTGATCAAGGATGCCAGCAGCTGACAGGGATCCATGTGTTCGCAACCAGGGACCGAGCGGTGGGGTCCCTGGGGCATCAAAGCTCAGTCAGTCAGGCCACAAGCTTGGAATGTCATAATCTCTGGCCCTGCTGAGCGTGGCCCAGCGACCACGAAGGCTTGAGGCCAGTGGTCCAAAGGGTTTCCCATGTTCGCAACCAGCACAGCAGCACTGTAGTTCCTGGGGCACTAAATCTCACCCAATAAGCCGCAGGCTCTGAATGGATCATTATAGTCTCTGGACCTGCTAAATTTGGGCCTAGAGAGCATGGAGGCCTGTAGTCAATCAGAAACTGCTGCTTGTGTGCACAGACTAAGAACTATAAGCTGTTAAAGAGGCTCTAGGAGACTAACTCAAAAGTCTGGTTATTTGAGACAGATTCATTGAGGCAAATATATACTCCCAGCACAGGCCTTTTATAAAGGGATAACAAATAGACATAGATGCCAAGAAAACAGAGATACAAACCTGAGAATTCTGAAAGCATGAGAATGAAGACCAACGAAGACACAGTAAACTCAACAAGGGAGATCACTGATACTGAGCTGCATAAAATGCCAGGAGAATTCAGAATTCTGGTTTTCAATATAATCAAAGCCCTCGGAAATGAAATCAAAGAAAGTGTACAGGAAATGAAAGAACAGATCAATAGAGAGTAGAGAAATCTCATCAATAGAAAAATATAGAATAATATTAAACGACCAAACTCACAGATAACAGGTATTGAAGAAAGTCCAGAAGCACAAATCAAGGGGATTAGAAACCTATTCAGAGAAATAATATCAGAATTACCCAAATATGGACAACTAAATGGACATCCATCCACATACAGAAGATATTCAGAATTCCAATAAGACAAGATCAAAGAAGAACTTCTCCATGCCACATAACCAAAATGACAAACATCGAGACCAAGGAGAGAAACTTAAATGAATTGAGAGCAAAAGGACAAGTGACATTCAGGTACAAAACAGTAAGAATCACTCCAGACTTCTTAACCCAAGTCATGAAAGCCAGGAAGAACTGGTCTGAAGTACTCCAAACCCTGAAAGAAAACAACTTCTAACCAAGACTGCTATATCCAGCAAAGATATCATTCAAAATTGACGAAGAAGCCGGGCATGGTGGCGCATGCTTGTAATCCCAGTACTTGGGAGGCTGAGACCGAAGGATCCGGGTTCGCAGACAGCCTCAGCTATTTAGTGAGGCCCTCCGCAACTTAGTGAGACCCTGTTTCAAAATAAAGAATAAAAATATAGGGCTGGGGGTGTAGCCTAGAGGTAGAATGCCCTTGGGTTCAATCCCAGTACCACAAAAAAAAATTGATGAAGAAATAAAAACCTTCCAAGACAAACAGAAACTAAAAGAATTCATGATTATCAAGTCAGCGCTAGAGAAAATACTTAAAGAAATAAAACATGAAGAAGAAAAAAGAAATAAATACCAGAACCAGTGAAGGGGAAAATTCTACCACAGGAGCAACTAAGTGAAGGAGAAATAACACTATATCAAATAGAACATATAATTCAAAATGACAGTAGACAATTGTCTCTCATTTATAACACTTAATGTCAAAGGTCTAAAGTCCCTAATCAAAAGGCATCGACTGGCAATGTAGATTAGAGAATATAATCAAACTATATGCTGCTTGTAAGAAACTCACCTTGCAGGCAAAGACATTCATAGGCTAACAGTGAAAGGATAGAAAAGATATTCCATGTAAATGGAGACCGAAAACAAGCAGGGGTAGCAACTCTCATATCTGACAAAGCAGACTGGCGAGGATGTGGGGAAATAGGAACTTTTATACACTGTTGGTGGGATTGCAAATTAGTGCAGTTGCTTTGGAGGTCAGTGTGGAGATTCCTCAGAAAACTGGGAATGGATCCACCATATGATCCAGATATACCACTCCTGGGTATATTTCAAAGGGATTCAAATCAGAATATTATAGTGACATATGCATATCAATTTTATAGCAGCACAAATCATAATAGCCAAATTATGGAACCAACCTAGGTGTTCATCCACACATGAATGGATTACAAAATTATGGGATATACATACAATGGAATTCTACTCAGCAATAAAGAAAACAAAATTATGCCATTTGTAGGAAAAACGATGGACTTGGAGAACATTATGTTAAGTGAAATTAGCCAATCACAGAAAGTGAAGGGTCATATGTTCTCTCATATGTGGAAGCTAGGGAGTAATCTTGATAAAAGAGAGACTTTAGACAATGGAGGAGAAATGCCAATGGAGCCAGGGAGGTGAACTAGGAGAGGGGGAGAGGGAGAATTAATGAAGGAAACATTTCATTGACATTATGCACATATGTGAGAATACTATTGCCTATCTCAATATCATGTATGGGGAGGGGAGGAACGGAGAGGGAACCGAGGGAAAACTCACTAACTGCTGTGCGCATGTGTGCCACTATCACTATGAACTACATTATGATGTGAGACTTATAATGCACCAATAAAAGTATTTAAAAAAATATTTCAAGAATTACAGACTTCATCATTGTGCTAATGGGCAGTTTGAGGAGAAAGCAGATTTAAATACAGTGTAACAAACCAGCTTGACTTGATAGGCCATCACTTCCTGTTAGAGTAATGGTGTGAGGGATTGAACAAAGCACTATGAATACGTCAAGTGGATCCTTTGACACAGAAATGTACCCCTGGCTTGGGACACATAGTAAAGTGAATAGAGCTTACTAAAGATACCTCAGTGGGAGTGAGAACCATTCCAGCATATGAACAACTCTCAGTACATAAATACAGAAAAATGAGAAAGGAAGGAAACAAGATCCCTCCAGAACTTTACAACTTCCCAAAAACTGAATCCACAGATACAGAATAAAACCCTGGACAAGGAATTTAAAAACTGATGGTTGGTTATTGATGGAATTTAAAAGTTGATGGTTAAAATGGGCAATGAAGTAAAACAGTCTTGGAATGAATTAAGACAAAATACAAAAGGTAAAAGAGCAAGAGAAATTTTGTAAAAGAACTAAACAGAAATCATAGAAATGAAAGACTCTAAATCAAATTAAAAATTCAGGTGAAAATATCACCAACATATTAGACTACATAGAAAACAAAATTTTTAGGCCTCAAAGACAAGGTATATGATCTTGAAAACTTAATAATAAAGAAAAGAAAAGAAGAGAACATGATCTGAATATTCAGAAATCTGGAGCAACATTAAAAGACAAAACCTGAGAATCACTGGAATCAAAGGGATACAAACTAAGGGCATGGATAACTTTTCAGTAAAATAATATCAGAAAAATTTCCATACCTCAGGATTGAGATAGGCATCCAGATACAAGAAGCATTCAGAACCCCAAATAGACAAGATCAAAAAAGAAACATTCCAGTGGGGCGTGGTGGCACACGCTTGTAATCCCAGCACTTGAAAGGCTGAAACAGGAGGATCGCAGGTTCGTGGTCAGCCTCACTTACTTAGTGAAGCCCTCCGCAACTTAATGAGATCCTGTTTCAAAATAAAGAATAAAAAATAGGGCTGCGGGTATAGCTCAGAGGAGGTAGAATGCTCCTGGATTATATCCCCAGTACTACGTACACACACAAAAAGAACCTTTCCATGACATATAACTAAAATGCCTAACATACAGACTAAGAATAGAATTTTAAAAGCCTCAAGAGAAAAACGACAGGTCCTATTTAGAGGTAACCTGTAAGAATAACCTCTGACTTCTCAGCACAAGCTCTCAAAGCCAGAAAGGTTTGAAATGATCTACTAGCACTGCAATAAATTAACTACTAACCAAGATTATTATATCTAGCAAAACTATCCTTCATAATTGAAGGAGAAATAGTCTTCCAAGATTAGCATATACTGAAAAAATTCATGACTCCTAAATCAACACTACAGAAAATACTTAAAGAAACACTACATGTAAAATAAATTTTAAAACTTCTGTATATGGACAAATCCCATGAGGAGGGTAAGCAAATGAGAAGCAGCACTTAATTAAACACCAAAAATAAATAAAAATGGCAGTTAATAATAACATCTCTCTATAATAACATTGAATGTAAATGGTCTCAACCCTCCAATTAAAAGACATAGACTGGCAGAGTGAATAATAAACAAGACCCAACTAAATCTTGTTTGTAAGAGTTTCATCTTGTAGCAAAAACATCCACAGGATGAAAATGAAAGGATGTAAATTTATATTCCATATGAATGGAGACCAAGAGCAAGGAGTTGCTACTTTCATATCTTACAAAGCAGACTTCAAGGAAAAATTAATCAGAAGAGACAAAGAGGGTCATTTTATACTGGTAAAGAGAGCAATCCAACAAGAAGATATAAAAATAAATATTTATTTCACAGATGTCAGTGCATATAATTACATAAAACAAGTATTCCTCAACATAAAAACTCATATAGACCCCAATTCAGTAATACTAGATGACTTCAACACACCTCTTTCACCAATAGGTCATCCAGAGGCAAAATCAGTAAAGACTCTTCAGACATAAGAAGTATTACAAATCAAATGGGCCTAATAGACATCTATAGAATATATCACCCAACAACAGCCAAATTCACTGTCTTTTAAGCTGCTAATGGAACATTCTCCAAAACAGACCATATAATAGGACACAAAGCAAATACAAAAAACATTGCATCTGATTATACTGGAATGAAATTAGAAATCAACATCAGGAAAAATCTTAGGAATTATATAATACAATGTGATTAAACAATACAGTTTCACCAATGAATAGATAATAGAGGAAATTAAAGGCAAAGTTTAAAAATTCTTAGAATCAAACATACAGATACAACATACCAAAATATCTGGGAGACTATGAAGATGGTTCAAAGTGGAAAGTGTATAGAATTGAGTGCCCATATGAAAAAACAAAACAAAATAGAAAGATCCCAAATAATCCACTGATGCACCTCAAAACCCTAGAAAAACAAAAACTAATTCCACACCAGAAGACAGGAATAATTAACATCAGAGCCAAATTTAATGAAATAATTTTTAAAAATACAAAGAATTAGTATAACAAAAAGGTGGTTCTTTGAAAAAATAGACAAAACTATAAGCCCTTAGCCAAACTAAGTAAAAGAAAGAGAAAGAAGTTCCAAATTAACAAAATTAGAGATGAAAAAGGACATATCCCCAGAGACAGCATGGAAATCCAGAGGACTATTTTGAAAACTTTTTTCCAATAAACTGGAAAATCTAGAAGAAATTGACAAAATATCTAGACATGTACGATCTACTTAAATTGAACCAAGAGGTAAACAGACCAATAACAAGCACGGAAATTGAAGCAGTAATAAAAAGCCTTACAAAAAAGTCCCAGGACCAGATGGTTTCTCAGCTGAATTCTACCAGACCTTTAAATAAGAACTAATGCCAATGCTCCTCAAATTACTCCATGAAATAGAAATGGGGGCACTTGCAAATTTATTCTATGTGTGACAGTATCACCCTGATACCAAAACCAGACAAGGACACATCAAGGAAAGAAAACTGTAGACCAGAGGATTAAAAATGGCAGAATAGACGAAGGCAGCACCTTTTGGTTGCTTCATGACTCAAAATTGCTTCTTGGCAAGAGAAGAAAGGCACCCTAAACTTAGCCAAATCAGAAGCTGCACAAAGAGCACATGTCTGAAAAGAGGTTCATGGGCAGGGGCCATCTTGACAAGCCCAGGGTGGAGCTGACTGCTGCAGGAATCTGGGAGCTCTTGGTAAATACTGCTACACTGTCCTAACCAATGCTTGCTGAGAGGCATAGTGCGCACTGGGCGGATCATGATGGAAACAGGCAGAGAGAAGATTATATTTGGGGGTTCATGTCAGACACAGAAGGGAGTACAATGTGCTTTCACTTTGAGTCTAGTGGTCTGTGCAACCAGCCAAAGAGGGTCCAGGAAACCAAACAATTGGGCCTATCTAAATTTGGGGTCTATACCTTGGAAGGCCATATTCAAAGGCAGGGGAATTTGCAGGACCTGCAGAGATTTCTCTCTCCAGGGTAGTTGGTTGCTCCACCCTGAGTGGAATCCGTGGGAGGCCCTGTGATCCAGATGCTCAGCAGAGATCAGCATCTGCCTAGCCATTGGAGTGTGTTGAAACAAACTCTCCAGAGTAGAGACCATTAAACAAGCTTCAAAGTTCTGATCAAACCCCTGCTTCTGGAACTTCCCAGGTAGAACTCTGTACCAGCCCCACTCTGGATGCATCAATCTATTCTGTCTGGACAATACTCCAATAGACAGAAATTTCCATTCCATTCTACCTTGTGCTGGTAAGCAGGGAAGCTGAGACCCATTTCATCCAGTCTCAGTTCCAGGTCATTCAAGTCCGCAGCATGGCAAGCAACACAAAAGGAGGAAAAGTTTTAAAAAAAACAAACCAGCTCTTGCTCTACGGAGGGGCATAGCCAAGGTGGACTGAATATCCACCTTTGCCTACAGTACTGATCACCTCAACGGAGAAAGTGATTACATTTTATATCAAGAAATTTTCTTTTCTCTTTTATTTTTTTGGTTCTTGTACATGCTGATTGGCTTATTTATACACATATATACATGTTTCTTTTTATTATTTGCTTTTCATTATCCTTTCATTATTTTGCTCTTTTGTATTTGAGGGTTAACAGATTTTGAGGGGGTTGTTTTGTTTTTGTTTTTGTTGTTTTTCTTGTTACTTTTTCTATTCTTTCTTCTCCCTCTGATTGCCAAATTCCCTTATTCCCTCTTTATCTATTTTGTTTCTTTTATGTATTTTTTTCTGCCTTTATGGCCTTCATTTGCTACTGCTCTTCTGCCTTCTCTTTCCTCCTTTTGAGTATTCTAAACTTTCTTTTGCCTTCCTACCCCATGTTCTTCTTTTCTTAGTGAATCATATTGTTATCATCCTTTAGAACTATATAGTTTATATAGTTTTTGTCCTTAACATTCATGTTGTTGCAATTATTAGTATTGTGGTTGCCCTAGTTGAAACTTGGTGTTTAAAGCTGCATTTAGTTCATGGTTGGTTGTTGTTCCTACAGTTGTCAATTGCTGACCCCACCATTCCTGGTTGGGGCATTTTTAGATTTATAGATGAAATAATAGGCACCTGGTATCTCTTTTAATGCTGTATATCGTTCACCACTGTGGTTGCTGTTTATTTTTCCCTCGTCTGTCAGGTATGGGGAATCTAGTGTGACACTATACGTTCTTAGAGGTAGATGTTCTGCTGCTGAACCATATCCTGAATCCAGTTAAGAGATATTGAACCTTGGTATACTAATCAACACCAAAGAACTAGCAGGGAAACTATACTGCAAAAAGAGGTACAAACTGAGCATGGTGGCGCACTCCTATAACCCCAGTACTTGGGAGGTCAAGACAGGAGGATTGCAGGTTCCAGGCCAGCCTTAGCAATTAGCGAGGCCCTGTTTTAAAGTAAACAATTTTAAAAAAGGACTGGGTGTGTAGCTTGGAGGTTGAATGCCCCTGGTTTCAATCCCCAGTACAAAAAAAAAAAAAGTACAAATCAACGAACCTTGAAAACATGAGAAGATAGGACAATAAGACAATAAATACAACTCCACAACAATGGAATTTACTGGTATAGAGGTGCAGAAAATACTGGAAGGTAAATTCAGACTTTAGACTATTAAAATTCAGATTATTAAATCTGTTAGGTTGAAGGGTGAGAGGAACCAGGCCAGACAAGAACTGGGGGAGGGGGGAGCAAGGTTTTATTCCAATATCTGCAAGCAGATGGTTTGATATCAAGAGTGGCGTCAGCACTGAAAGACAGTATTATTTATAGGGGAGGAAAGTAAGTAAGGATAATTGGAATTGGAGGAAAGTACCTCTAGATACAAACTAAGGGAGTAAATAGCCCTGTCAGAGAAATAATATTGGAGAATTTTCCAAACTTGAAAAATAAGATGGACATTCACATACAGGAAACATTCAGAACCCCAAGGAGAGAAGATAAAAAAAGAACCTTCCCACACCACATCATAATCAAAATCACTAACATAGAGGTCAAGAATAGAATCTTAAAAGTATCAAGAGAAAAAGGCAAGGTGACACTCAGGGGGAAAAAATCAGTAATACTCCATATATTTCTCAACCGAAACTCTAAAAGCCTGGAGAACTTGGAATGATGTACTCCAAGCCCTGAAAAAAAAATTTTTTTAACCAAGATTGTTATATCCAGCAAAGCTATCCTTAAAAATTGAGGGAGAAGCCGGGTGTGGTGGTGCACGCTTGTAATCCCAGTACTTGGGAGACTGAGACCAGAGGATCTGGGTTCGCGGCCAGCCTCAGCTACTTACTGAGGCCTCCGCAACTTAGCAAGACCCTGTTTCATAATAAAGAATAAAAAATAGGGCTGGGGGTATAGCCTGGAGGTAGAATGCCCCTGGCTTCAATCCCTGGTACCGCCAAAAAAAATTGAGGGAGAAATAAAAAATCTTCTAAGATAAGTAGAAACTGAATTTATGAAGAAATGAAAAATAAACTCCAGAGCCAGAGAAGGGATGCATTCCATTAGAAGAGCAACTGAGGAGAACTAAAATTGAATAAAAGATAAGATATAATTCCAAATGGCAGGAAATAAACACCTCTCTAATATTAACACTGAATGTAATGGGAACAATCCAACAAGAAGATATAATGATAGTGCATATTTATGCCCCAAAAGGTGACACACTCACTTTCATAAAACACTACTTGACATTAAGACTCAGGTAGGCCCCGGATGTGAGGGCGATCTGGCTGCGACATCTGTCACCCCATTGATCGCCAGGGTTGATTCGGCTGATCTGGCTGGCTAGGTGGGTGTCCCCTTCCTCCCTCACTACTCCATGTGCATCCCTCCCAAAGCTGTGCGCTCGGTTGAAGAGGACGACCTTCCCTGAATAGAGGAGGACCGGTCTTCGGTCAAGGGTATACGAGTAGCTGTGCTCCTCTGCTAGAACCTCCAAACAAGCTCTCAAGATTCAGGTAAGCCCCAATACAATAATACTGGGAGACTTCAACACACTTCTATCAATATTAGATAGGTCATCTAGACAAAAGATTAGTAAGAAGCTGGGCATGGTGGCGCACGCTTGTAATCCCAGTACTTTGGGAGGCAGAGACTGGAGGATCCGGGTTCGCGGCCAGCCTCAGTTCTCTCTCTCTCTCTCTCTCTCTCTCTCTCTCTCTCCTTAATGAGGCCCTCCGCAACTTCGTGAGACCCGGTTTCAAAATAAAGTACAAAAAATAGGGCCGGGGGCGTAGCGCGGAGGTAGAACGACCCTGCGTTCAATCCCCGGTACTGCAAAAAAAAAAAAAAAAAAAAAGATTAGTAAGGACTTTTCAGACAGAAAGAATACTATAAATCAAATAGACATAACAAACATGTAGTAAAGACTCTTAAAACCAAAATAATAGTATAAATCTAATGGACCTAACAGACATTTACAGAATATTTCGCCCAACAACAGCTGAATTCACATTTTTCGCAGCTGCTCATAGAACTTTCTCCCAAACAGATCACATTTTAGGCCACAAAGCAAGTATTTGCAAGTTCAAAAAAATTATATAATACTTTGCATCATTTCAGATTATAATGGGCTGAAATTAGAAATCAAGATCAAGAAGATGCAGAGGAACTACATGAATACATGGAGACTGAACAGTACACTTTCGAATGAAGACTAGATCATAGAATAAATAAGAGGAGAAAGTTAAAAATTTCTTTAATCAAATAAAAATGGAGACACAACTTACCAAAACCTCTGGGACACTCCAAAGGCAGCAGAAAGATTTCAAATAAACAACTGAATGATGCATTTTAAGGCCCTAGAAGAACAGAAACAAACTAATCTAAAAGTCTATATAGGGCAGGAAATAATTACAATCAAAGAAGAAATTAATGAAATAAAGAATTAAAAAATACAAAGTATTAATCAAACAAAAAGTTGGTGATTTGAGAAGATAAACAAGATCAATCAACCCTTAGCCAACCTAACCAAAAGAAAGATAAATGACCAGAATTAATAAAATAAGAAGTGAAAAAAGAGATATCACCATGGACAGGATAGAAACCCAGAGAATCATTAGGAATGATTTGAAAACTCATATTCCAATAAATCAGAAAACCTAGAAGAAATTGACAAATTTCTAGACATATACTCTGCCTAAACTGAATCAAGAAAACCTAAGCAGGCCAATATAACAAAAAATGAGACTGAAGAGGTAGGAAAAAGTCTTCCAACAAAGAAAAGCCTAGGATCAGACAAATTGCCAGCTGAATTCTACAAGACCTTTAAAGACAAACTAAATCCAATGCTCCTCAAATTATTTCAGAAAATAGAAAGAAATATAATACTTCCAAACTCATTCTATAAAGGCAGTATTACCTTGATAGCAAAACTGAATACAGAAACCTCAAGAAAAGAATGTTATAGACCAATATCCTTGATGAACATAGATGCAAAAAAATCAATAAAATACTAGTACTTTGCATTCAAAACCACATGAAGATTTTGGCATCTGATCCTTGACAAAGATGCCAAAAATATACAGTGGAGAAAAGGCAGCCTTCTTAACAAATGGTGCTAGGATAACTGGACATCCATATGTATATCTCAACCTGACAAAGTCAACTCAAGGTGAATCGAAGACCTTGACTCCTTTGACTGAATGGTCCAGAATTCAATGACCTCTACCCACTTTTCTCAGCCTTTTCTCCTTCCAGATCCCCATGTGTATTCTTTGCTCCAGGCATATCCAATTCACTGGAATGTCCCCAATGCATCATGTACTTGTATGCCATTACATGTATTCTTGCCTCTGCCTGGATGCCTAATTGCATTGTGGTTTTCCCTGGCCACTCACCTTCTTCCCAAAAGAGTCGAGATCCTGCTTGCCTGGCACACACTAGGCATTCAATAAATGTTTGCACAATGCCTCTATTAATGAATGAGCAAGTGTGCCACAATCACACCAAGAAAGGGACTAGCAAATTCCAGATAAAGAATTACTTCTTTTGCCTTTAACAACACTGTTCTTTAACAGGTTTGCAGGGTTACTGGGACTCGGTATGTATGAACATATATTTGTCAAGTCAAGAATGTTGGAGAGCAAACAGAGAACAGAGACACTGAAAAAGCTTTGGAAAAGTATCACTGTATTTTAAATCAGAGAAAGAGACACCAGATACAAAAGGCACAAAGGGATTATGACTTAGTTGAACTCACCAACTACTAAAACCCTAAAATTGTGTGTGTGTGTTGGTGATTGAATCCAGGGCCTCCTGTATACTAGGCAAGCACTCTATCACTGAGCCACACACCTTTCCCCAAAATCTTTTTATTCTAGATTTTAAAGAGATAAATTATCAATGTTTAAAAATTACTGATTTCAGTAATGTGTTTGAAATAATCATTTTCTGGCGTACTAGTACATGGCATGTATGCATTTGATCATCTACTCTACCTATATGTGGTGGAGTGGTGCAGCTGGCTTACCTCTTGGCTTCAGAATCCTCTGCAAACTGGCAGGAGACTCCACTTTGCACAGAACCTGAGCAATATCTTGAGAGGGAGCTTGTCCTAAGGAGGTGCATAGGTGGAGTGGTCAGATAATGACAAAGCTGTCTCAGTAACAAAGCACTGGACATGAGAGGAGTAAAGAAATAAGTGTATCAGTCTGTTTCTTGAGATTCTTCAAGTCTCAGTCCCTCAAGGGTCCCAGGCAAGAGAAGGCAGTGATGAAAAACAAAAGGAGGTACTTACACTCATAAAGACACTGGCTTTGCAAGATAAGAGTGTTTGCGACCTCTCTATCAGAACAGGAAAGAGGAAACAGGCATTCTCCTCAACTTCTCCACAGAATGCTGCCCGGAGTCTGGAACCTGCAGAGTTCCATTGTGTCAAAGCAGTGTCCACCTAAAGAACAATCAGTGGCCAGCAGAGTCTGGGACACATGGTCGGACAACAGCACTGCCCTGCAGCCACACTCACCAGACAAGCAGACTCCATGGAGGTAGGGGCAGGTGTTCAGGGGTGATGGTGCCTTGCCCAGCAAGGGGATCTGAGCAAGAGGAGAGGTCTGTGCCCATGAATGTCATGACATAACAGCCCAGAATCAGTTAAGAACAACGCCAGAACTCCTGAAAAGAAGTATGTTGAGGGTGGAGAAGCAAGGGCAAGAATTGGTGGGATGTAAATTATGTATACAACAGGTATGTATATACTCAAGTATGTATCTGTGGTGTTTGTTATAAAAAATATAAGCACATCTTATTAAGTCTCAAAAATAGGTTTTTTAAAAATATATTTGCAAGACATAAATGATTTATGAATTAATTCATTGGTTACATGGGAACCAAGGTTAAGGAAATGGATATTTTATTAAATGCATGTTCTTAAACATGAATAAATTAGTTTCTTTCCAGACATTTTGTAAGTTATGACCTTCTCTCCAAGAGTATGGGAATAAAACCCAAACATATTTATGTCATAACATTCTGGTCTCATTAAAAGATATTAAATAACTTGTCTTAATTTTAATTGAATACAAAATGAAATCTGCTAAGCAGAAAAACAATATAAAAAATAAAGCTATTCAGCAATTCAATACTGAATATGTGAGGAGCAAAAAAGCTAACAATGCTGCTAAATTTGCAATTCAAGATACTTGTAACAATTATTACAATTCCTACTTCCACAGGAAGTAGTGAGTGAATATAAAACTCCTTGGAGATTTAATCCCAAGCCAGATATCTGTACTCAGGACAACTTGGAACTATACCAGTTTCTGAATTTGGGGACATGGGAAAGAATAAAGCTCTTTCACAATTAACAGTAGCAATGAAAGGAGATTCTGTTTATATGTGCTCTGGTTATCAAGTACTGACCAGAGGGGAAGCAGGTTGGCTATTCTGCATGTACAAGTGGTAGGTATCCTTTTGAATATGAAAACAAAGCAAATCTTTCAATGATTTCTTGGGGAAAATATGGGCTAAGATTTTATTCCTAATTTTTAAAACAATGGTCACATCTGTATTATTTCTATATATTCACATATATTTTAAAAATATCTACAATATTTTAATATATTTATGGTAAAGTCAAAAGCTATGTTCTTTTACTGCTAATAGTGGGCAAGAGACAATATGGCAGTCATAGAGAATGTCTTCTATTTTCCTTCTATTAAGCTATAAAACCAGCCAATATGAGAACCTATTGAGCAAACCAGATTCTATTCCTGCTGAATGAAATCCTTGAACTAATTATTAAGCAAACCAGATTCTATCCCTGATGAATGAAATCCTTGAGCATTTTTTTGTTTGGCAGTATGTTATCACTAAAGTGACATCTAATCCAGTCCTCACTGGGGAGTCTTCTCTCCTTTTTTTTTTTTTTTGGTGTGTGTGTGTGTGTGTGTGTGTGTTACTAGGGATTGAACTCAGAGGCATTCTATTGAGCTACCTTTTTAATTTTATTTTATTCTACCCCTTTTATTTTTTATTTTGAAACAAGGTCTCGCTTCATTGCTGAGAGTCTTGCTAAGTTGCTGAGGCTGGTGTTGAACCTGCGATCTTCCTGTCTCAGCTTCCTAAGTACTGGGATTACAGGCATGCACCACCATGCCTGCCCCTGTGTAATCTTTTCTAGGAGGTGACAGAAAATCATACCTGACCCTTAGCATTTTAATCCATAATGTGTATCATGTCAAATCAAATTCAGCATCATTAGCAGTTTTTATGAGGAAAATAAATCATCAAAAGGCAAAATGCAACCTGAGTTGTGTGTGCAAAAATATGGGAAGGACATTTCACATAGCTTCTACTATAAACTGCTACAAGCTAATTTTAGGTACTCAAATTTCATGTTATTTTAAACACTTTCTGGGACATCACCTTCACTCACCTAAATTCACTCATCAATGTTCCATCATCAGCCAATGTGGGCTCCCAAACAAGGCTGATGGATGAAGACACAGCTCTCAGGGAGGGAAGAAGGTGATGGGTATGATCTATTTCACAGGTGAGAGGCTGAAGACAGGATTATTTATGACAAGCTATACACCACGAGTGACTAAGCCGATGCCTTTACCAAAATACTGTGTCAAAACAAAGAAAATCATGCTAATGTAAGGATCTAACCCCCAATTTATGAAATTAGCATTGTGTCACACAATCGTCTCTCAGGGTTCTTGGCTATTGTTTTGATTCATACTTAAATGAGCACTTTTATGAAATATCACTATTTTCTTACTAAAAAATCATCTCATGAATAGAAAGCATTTTGTAGTATGAAATGTTCTTTAAGTAAATGCAATCATTTTATTCCTCCCACTAAGCTCCTAAAAACCATTACTCTTTTTTTTTTTTTGGTGGTACTGGGTATTGAACCCAGGGGCATTCTACCTCTGAGCTACATCCTCAGCCCTAATTTTTATTCTTTATTTTGAAACAGGGTCTTACTAAGTTGCAGAGGGCCTAAGTAGCTGAAGCTGGCCATGAACCAGTGATCTTCCTGTCTCAGCCTCCCAAGTACTGGGATTACAAGCATGCGCCACCATACCCAGCTTAGACCATTACTTTTTGTAATTACAGTATAAAATATTAGTTAGTATTACTGAATAAAATGATCTCCAAGGCCCTTTCCAGCTGGAAAGTTTTGAGACAATGATAGCATGTTTCTTTTTTCTCCCATCCTTCCTTTTTTCCTCCTCTGTTCCACAATCTCAACGCCGTTAAGCAGAGTGCCAGATTTACACAAAAAGGAAGAATGGCTCTAAAATACTGCTGACCAAATTCAGCAATAAGCAAACGTGCAATTATCATAGATTTTGAGGCAAAAAGTAAAAAACTCTCAAAAGTAACCTTGACCTGAACTGGCTTTTTGGAAAGCAGGTTGGGAAATGGAAGGAAAACAATGATGAGTTTGTTCCTGAACTCAATGGACATATCTGTTTAGATTTCCTACCTATACATTTGAGAAAGTTGTTATACAGTCCTTCTTCTGTACCTGTACCTGGGAAAATTCAGAGAGAAGAAATTACCCCCACCCCCACTCCTCAGCTTGGAAAGAAAAGATTGAGTGGTGGTGGTAAGTGAAGCAGCGGTGGGTGCGATGGCAGCAAGGTTTGTAGTGCTTCAGTGTCCTCTAACTACCAGCATCCACTGCCCTCCACCACCACTCTTCAGAAAGGAAAGTTTATATTTTCCCAATTTTTTTAACATGCTAAATAAAAGCACCTCCCAGTCCACTCCCTTGATCCTCACCCTCTATCACTGCTGCCAACCCAATGGCTGTACCATTCTTTCCCTATATAAAAATTCCAAAGCTACTGTTGGAAATAAGAATAGGTGGCGCACGCTTGTAATCCCAGTACTTCGGAGACTGAGGCCGGAGGATCCAGGTTCGTGGCCAGACTCAGCTACTTAGTGAGGCCTCCGCAACTTAGTGAGACCCTGTTTCAAAATAAAGAATAAAAAATAGGGCTTGGGATGTAGCTCAGAGGTAGAATGCCTCTGGGTTCAATCCCCAGTACTGCAAAAAAAGAATATAAAACACATAATAACCAAATTAATATAGTTATAGCTTCATGTATGGTGCCAGTGTCTGAAGTACAAAGGATTGATGTGCAATTTGGAAATGAGCTGGACAGACAGAACTGAAATCAGTGAAACTGAAATCTACAACCTTTTAAATTAATACTCAGTAATTTCTGTTTGTTGCATTGGCTTAGCTCAGGCATTTCATTCATTCAACAATTTTTTAGTTAACCTTCATGACAGGAAGGTCTTCCTTTGAATGCTTATCTTCCGTGTAACTTTTAATAGGGTAAAAATTGCCTATTTGAAACAATTGTAAACATGTAAAATTAAAATGCAGTTAGAAAAGTACAACCATTAGAATCCACATAAATAATTTAAGAGAATACTACTAAATAATCTTTTTAAAGCGTATGGGTATGCCTCCATCTGTTCTTATGTCTATTAGAAGCTGCTACTTGATTTCTATAAAGAAACACAAAATACACTAATTGTTACTGTCATGATTTTTACAATATTTTCTTGGCAGAGACTTCATCTAGTTTTAGGCTTTAGGCTCTCGGCAGTAGACATAGCTTTTTAGAACCATATCACTATGAGAATGTTAACCACCATAGTTAATGTAGCTATGAAAAAATCATAGTGTTTTTCCTTTCAACCTATAAAAGAGAAAGGATAAATTCAGTAACATTGAGTAGTGACTCCGGGCAGGGGAAGAAGGGGAGGAGTGAGGCACATCCCTGGGTTTTCCTCAAGCGAGTGCGTTTCCAGGGTGGTGCAATGGAAGCAGCAATCCAGAAACACAGTCAAGGTTCCCACTCAGCTAGCAACCTCAGTCTCATCAGTAGTTCTAATTGTTTTCTCCATAGTGCCCAAATTAGTCTCCAGAGAAGACTTAAAGTTGATTATGTAAAAATAAATGAGTATTAGGTTTAGATGTATTAGAAAAGTTTAAAAAGGAAGAGTTAACTTTGATTTTTTTATTGTTGTTGGTTTTCAAAGGACAAAGTCCAGCTGATTCATTTGCAGTTTTAAAACAGTCCCAGGATGAAAATGTAAATGACTCCTGTAGCAGTAGGCAGACTGGCAAAAAGGTCAGCTGGACTGGGCTGTCAAGAAACAGGCGGGCAGCACGGGGAAGGCCAGCCTTTGTGATCTTCTCACTCTAACAGCAGAGGCATGCCACGCCAGGCCTGGACCTGGGGATGAAGTGTCCTATTACAGACATCTGGAAACTGATTTTTAAGAAGAGAGAGACTGTCTCACTTGACAAACTAGGAGATGTAGGAAAACTGAAGCTGTTTATTGGCACTTTTTCCATATCCATTGTCTCACTAGTAAGGAGTAGTAAGTCTACTAAGAGACTTATTATGAGGGTAGCAGCTGGTAGCAATCATAAAGGATAACCTTACAACCCTCTCTCTTCTCAGAAAGATAGAGGCCGATTTCCACCTAACTGTTCATTCCACTTCGCTGTCCCTCAATCTGTAGAATTCTCTAATATAAGAGTCACTTAAATATATTAACCAAGGAAGTTATTTGATCCCATGCCAGAAATCATTACTTCAGGGTAAGATAAAATCTTACAGAATAAAGCATATTTATGTCAAACCCATGGCAGCAGCTTGAATGCACTTAAGCAGAATGTCACAGGGTAGAGAGAACTCAGTGCTTTATACATTCACTTAAACATCCTATTTAACCAAATTGGGCTTTCCCAATTCCATGGAATATTTTAAAGGGAATGTCCACTTAGCCCCTTAATAAAGATAAATGCTTCACTACAAACTTAGTAACCATCAAAATAAAGTAGGAAGTACTGGGATATTAATTAAGATACCCAAGTTCTTGTCTTGACTCTGGTAAGTCAAAACAAGTTTTGTGTCATTGGCCTTTGATTATATCATAAATGCACCTCCTTTTTTATGATGACTGAATTAGCTGCTGTTGAGACACTTATCATTTACCTAGGAACAATAATTTTTACTGAGACAAGGATTCATGTAATACTGATATGTATCAAGATATCTAACCACATTTTAAAATCAGTAAAGTAAGTATACTTTGGGATTGTTATTCATGTATAATTCCAACATAATCACTGGATTAGTGTAAAAACTGTCTTTGGCCTTCTAACTCAGGTAAAAGGGCCTCTAGTTTTATATGTATCCAGCATATGGAAAATAGAAGAAATAACAGGACTTATTACCAGTCTTTGGACAATAGCCTGGTTTCTCCATATGAACTTTATGTGGAGTAATAGTATTATTATTTCTAACAGCTTAACTACCCATATAGATTTATATTTTAATTTATAAAAACAATTGTATATATTATTAGTGTACAACATGATGTTTTGAAATATATGCATTATGGAATGGCTAAATAAGGCTAATTGATGTATGCGTTACCTCACATTCTTATTTTTTGTGGTGACAGCGCTTAAAATATATTCTTTTAGCAATCTTCAAGTATATTGTTACTATGCTGTATAACCAATGTCTTGAACTTATTCCTGTATAAACTTTTCTATCCTTTGACTAACAAGAGATTTGTATCTTTAGGTAAAATAGTTAAAAGTTTTGCTATGAATACTTCTCTTTTCCTTTATTATTTATTTATTTATTTGGTAGAACCCAGGGGCATTCTACCTCTGAGCTATACCCCCAGCCTATTTTTATTCTGAAACAGGATCTCACTAAGTTGCTGAGGCTGGCCTTGAATCTGTTATCCTCCTGTCTCAGCCTCCCAGGTACTGGAATTATAGATGTACACCTACATGCCCGGGTCTACTTCTCAAATTTAAAAATATAAACAAAAATATCAATTTTTACCTTAAGGATTAATTGTTCATCACACACTGTAAAGGCATAAGAACTAGCTCTGCACAGTCCTGTTTTTGTTATGAACAGAAATGAACTCAGTAAATAGTGATTTTTTTTAAATCTTAAATGAATGAGCAGCTTTTTGGCTCTCATAGTATCAGGGAGTCACAGATAATCTAATTCAACTTTCCATTCAAAGTTGAAATAATTTTTCCACAATAAATATGATAGAAAAAAATTCCTAGAAAAACTCCAGGGAGAGACTTCTCACTATTTTTTAAGGTAGCACATTCTTTTTAAGTGGGTCTTATTTTTAGAAAGCCTTTCCTTATTTTATGCTGAAAAATCTCTCTCCATCCAACTATTACCCATAAGTCCTAGTCCTTTCCTCTTGAGTCACATAAAAGTAATATTTTTCTTCCACATGAGGGCTCTTCAGATATTTTATGAGTGTTATCATTTCACATCAGTGTTCATCTTTCCTAAGAAACAGCCTCTGGAAATCCAACTTTCCCCATTATCCTCTTCCTCACCCCCTCCCTTTCCCTTACTGTGTTGTCCAACCCTTTCTGCCTCCCTTCCTTCTTTCACAAACATTAACTGAATATCTACTAGGTAGTAGAAACATGTCACATGCACATACACATAATGTGAGCTCTAGACTGTGTCAACATCTGTTTTTAAATAGAGCCCTCAGAAGTAGACACTTTCAAAATGTGGTAGAACTATATTACCTCTCTGACTAAATGCCATACTTCTATGGACACACCCAATTCCTTTTGTTTGGGCCTCTCTAAAAACTTTTCACTTGGCACCTTCCTCCAAATGGGTTAATTAGAACTTTTGGGGGGGAAATCTATACAATGGATTTCCCTTCTTTTCCATCAAGCACGAGATAACTATATAATGCTATAACTACGTATAAGTTGCTGTGGTTAAGACTGTCTTTTTCTCTTTGGGGATTTGATTGCTAGCTTTAGATTTGAATATAGCATTTAACCCATAATAAATTAGTCATCCCAGAATATCATATGCCTCATTTGCTCTGGCTGCTGAGACAAGCCATTGACTGACTTACTCTATTCTCTGACTCTTCAGTTTGACACTCTATAACACGATTTTACCATGGACCAGAAGCAAGTGTGTAAAACTGGCAGATCCAGGATTGAATGGCTTCCATGCAGAACAAGCATCTCTATCAGAGGAGCAAATTGCCTCCACATTGTAATAATGGTTATAGGATTTCTTCTCCTTTCTTTTTAACTTAGTGATTGGTAGAGAAAGAAAAAGATCTAATTCTCCCGCATTAGCTGCCTACAACTGCCATGAAGCTAGCTCTGTTATTTTTTCACATTAAAACAATAAACATATCAAGAGCTCCCTAATTTTAGAATTACCTGCCACTTACTTGTTCATTCTATATACTACAGATGACAATAATTGTATTAGTAAATGAAAGCTAGAATGTGTTTACTAGACACTAGCCATTGTACTGGATGCATTACATCCTGTCATCTCTTTCAGTTCTCTCAACTACTCTGTAAGATAGGTGTTTTCATCCTCCACCCCCTGACAGATCAGGAAAGCAAGGCTTGGGGAAATAAAGCAACTGTTGTTTGCAGGACATCTGCCTCTTCTTACCACCGGCTCATGTGGTGACTATTTTCAGCCAATCCCGAGTCTAGTACTTTGTTTAGGACTATAGCTAAAAGAGGTGGCATGGCATTCCGTGGGACTCATTATAAAGAATAGGAGTTTTACACAGTTCTAGTCTTGGCTCTAACACTAAGTAGCTGCATAAACTCAAGTAGAACATTATCTCTGAGCAGTACCTTTGTTCTGTATAAAATGAGAATAATCATCCTAACTTTGATGTGCTTGTAAACATTAAATAAATTTTTTTTTGCAGTACTGGGGATTGAACCCAGGGGCATTGAACCCAGGGGCATTTTACCTCCGAGCTACACCTCCAGACCTATTTTTTATTCTTTTATTTTGAAACAGGGTCTCGCTAAGTTGTGAAGGGCCTCACTTAGTAGCTGAGGCTGGCCGTGAACCTGGGTCCGCTGGTCTCAACCTCCCAAGTACTGGGATTACAAGCATGCGCCACCACTCCCAGCAACATTAAATAATTGCATGCTTGTGAAAGCATCTATGACAGGCCTAGACACAGAAGTTGGATAGTCACACAGTGTTCTGCATTTTCAAACCAATGAAGGTGGTATACTAACCCAGCCTTAAAACTCCCACTGCCACCATACTTGGATTCTCCAAAGGGAGCATCATAGAGGAGAAATGTCCTTTAATTAGAGCTTTTCTCAACAGTGATGCCTTAAAAATAAAACAAAAAACTAGAAGAAGAAAGGCTGTGGTATAAAAAGGATGGTAACAAAATTCATTTGAATTTTAACAATGATCCAAGTGATAGTCAACACAACTATTCTCAAAGATATACTGGGTAAATTAGGTATGTATGTGGAAGAGAAAGAAGAGAGGACACCACCTGCCTTCAAATGCCCCTCACAACTGACTTCACAACTGGAAACACAAATATTTATGGTGTACAATTTGAGTAAAAATGCTCTCCTCATTCCTTTACATTCCTCTCTCTCCCTGGGTTGCCTCAGTTTCCCTATCTATAAATATGGAAAGACAGTTTTAACTTCCAGGCTTGCTGTGAGGATGAGTGAATATGGCGGGGGGCGGGGAGTGTTCTATAGCTGCCGGTTAAGTCATAAAAACCCAATAAATGTGAGTAGTTGCTGTTATTGTTAGTATTTGGCCATTCTTTCTCTTTCGATATGTGGGAAAATTGGCTTATTCTTTTCACTGATGTTGAAAATGGTAAATACACCCTTCCTTTGGTTCTCTAAAACTGAACAGATGCAACCTGCCAAGCCCTTTTAGATGCTGATTCAGTTATCAAGAAGGCAGGATTAGGGGCTAAGAAAACAACAAAAGGCTTTCTGCCTTTGCCTCATCTGTCTTAGATGTGCTATTCTAAACAGATCTCTGATCTAAGACTCTAACGCAGATCCCAAGTCCAATACTGTTTTTAACTGGGGGGGGGGGATGTAAAGGTATAAAAATGTAGTGAATAATAAAATATATCACATATGAGTGTTAAAGCTGTATCATAATTGTCTCAAATTCTTTTAAAATTAATTCAATGAATGTTTATGAGTACCTACTACATGCTGGGCATTGAAAAATAAAAACAGTTGTCATTACCTTTGCACATCTCCCTGATCCTGTGTCCTTTGTTCCTTCAAATAACTGTTGTGTTAAGTTTGAGGTTAAGCCTTTCATTCCATGCTTTTAGAGATTTACACTCAGATATTCACAAAAAAGAAGTTTTGTACATTTTAAGGATTTACATACTGTATAATGTATCACACTGTTGCTTTCTGTCAGATGAATGTTCTCTCTTGTTATTTATCTACTTCCTTACCAATGGGTATTTTAGATTGTTTCCAATTTTATGTTATTACAAAACTGCTGCTTAATACAAATCTCCTTATGTTAATAAGTAAAAGTTTCTCTGGGAATAAATCTAGTTGTGGGATTGCTATGTTGTTTGGGGAATGGATTTTTAATCTTTGTGAAAACTACCACATTGCTCTGAAAATTTATGAAATTTGCTACTGTCATAGTTTTCCATTTTTGCTATGTCCATGGATGTAACATAGTTTTAATTTGCATTTTCATATTAGTACTGCAGTTGTACATGTCTTTAAATGTTTGTAAACATAATATGAAAGTTTCTTCTTCAATGATCTTCCATTTAATAACCTTTACCCATGTTTCTAATGCATTATCTTCTGTTTAAAGTTATTTGTATATTCTGGCTGCCACTCTTTTGTTATATACATTGCAAATGCAAATATCTCCTCTATGATGTCTTCTGCAATCTCAAAAGTTTTAATTCTGACGTGGTTAAACCTATCAGTTTTTATCCCTGCTCCCTTTTTTATTGTTTTTGGTTATACCCCCAGCCCAAACCTATCACTTTTATGTGTTTGTGCTTTTTATAGTACTGTTTAAGAATTTCTAACAGTTTTAGAGTCAGCATGGTGGCATATGCTTGTAATCCCAGTACCTGGGAGGCTGAGAAAGTAGAATCCCAGGTTCAAGGCCAGCCTCAGCAACTTAGTGAGGCTGTCAGCAATTTAGGGAGACCCTGTTTCCAAATAAAAAATAAAATAGGGCTTGGGAGTGTAGCTTAGAATGCCCTGGGGCAGCACCACACACACACACTTTCTCTTTCTCTCTTTCTCTCTCTTTCTTTCTCTCTCTCTCTCTCTCTCTCTCTCTCTCCCTCAGCACCACAGCACCACACACAAAAAAATCTAACTTTTAAAGCTTCATTTTTTTCTTCATGTTTTTAAAGTATCTGGATTTCTAAATATCATGTCAGGTAGAGATTTAATTTGTCCTGATACCATCCTCTAAAGTCTTTTGCACGCTCACTGCAATGCGACCTCTTTCTTGTAGCAAGGTCCCATATCTGCACGAGACTTTCTCCTTTTGCCTTACTGATCTAGTTGTCTATTCAGAACTTTCTACATGATTATAGCAAAGCCAAAGATGTTTTCTTCTTGTAAACAGCAATGAACTAGAAGTCAAAGACCTGGGATCTGGTCTTTAGTTTGCCACATATGTGTTAGAGAAGTTATTTTTCCTGTACTTCAATTCTGTCTACTTTAGGGTATTTATAATATCTGTCCACTTGGCTCCTTACAAGGTTGAGGTCTTATCTATGAAAGAACTTCAAGGCCATAGGAAAAATTTTCCCACAATACTATTAAATTGTAGAACTTATTCTCCTAAAGGCTGACACAATAAATTTTCACAGCTTTTTACACAATTTAGATAAAAAGCTTTCTACCAAAACATTAAAAAGTAGAAGAGATTGGGATAGGGCCTGTACAGGGCCACAAAAATCTAGAGTTAACACCTTGGATTTTTCTACTGTATGCACAAGATCATGAGCAAATCTTGGGAATTTAAATTACAGACACCACGTGTTTTCACAATGAACAAAGGATATTCAAATATCTTCAAATGACTACAAAATATGCAGAGCATTCGCAGTACCTCTGCTACCAGCAAGCTGGCCTATTTTAGCACTTTGTTCAGGAAAGGAATTTTCAAATTTGTGAGTGAATAGCATTCATGTAAGCATGGATGTTGGTCTATTTTTTCCACTGCTGCATTCTAAGTACCTAGAACTATACCCAGCATGTGATGAATAGATAAATGAACAAGCACACAGTTAATCATAAATATTTGTTGAATAAATTAATTCTAAGGAAATGGTATCAAATAGAAAGTAGTATTAAATAATTGCAAACAATTCAGGACCTCTTTACAAACAAGATAAATCCTCCCACCTGTTCTTTAAATTATAACATATTTTAGAAAAGGTCCACTATGAGAATTTTTTACTATACGAATTGTCAAACAGAATATTAAAACTGAATAATTACTCCTAACCAAGAGTATCAGGAAAGCCTATTGGTATAGCAAGCAATGGGGGTAGAAGACAAGAAACAGGTACAAAGTGGGTTTGAGTCCCCAGTCCACCACTTACTTGTTTTAGGACTCTGAATAAAAGAATTTGTCTTAGAGTCTCAGTTTCCTCAAACACAGGAAAGCTATTCACACGCCTGGTTGTTCATCAAACAACTATTCTCTGAGTATCCACTATGTACAGGTACCATTGTGGTGATGAAACTACAGTGGTAAAGAAAACAGTAAAGTGTTCACCCTGTAGAGCTTATATTCTGGTGGAAGAGCCGATAATAAACAAGTAAGCAAGATAGTAATAAACAAGCACCTAACATGTAAGCAAGGCGAAGCTGTGAAAGTGTCTGCGTAAATTGAAATGCACTAGAGAAGCCGCATGTGGCAGCACACACCACTAATCCCAGTACTTGGGAGGCTGAGATTGGAGGATCGCAGGTTCAAGGACAGCCTCAGCAACCTAGTGAGATTCTCAGCAAGCTAGCAAGAACCCTGTTTCAAAACAAAAAAGGAGGGCTCTGGGGGGTGTAGCTAGAACGCCCCTGGATTCAATCCCCAGTACTCTAAAGAAAAGCATTCGAGAAACCTATGGTATCACATATTTACCCGTCTTTAAGGGATTGGGTAGAAAGTACCTCCAAAGTTGATAAAAAATTGGACATGTAATTAATCTATTTTATTTGAAAAGGAGCTGAAAGGGAATCCACTCATATAAGACAAAATCATTTTCTACCAAGCAGAAAAGAGTGTTACACTGGAGGACATTATGGGCTTGAACCAGAGACCTAGACACTATATTCTGTTTGGCCAGAGTGTTCCCCTAGCATAGCCTTCCATTCCAACCAAGCTGGTCTGTTCACTACCCCCACACATCCAACCTGTGCTTCCTACTTTCCCTACCTAACCTTAGCCTCTTCTTTTTTTTTTTTTTTTTTTTTGTGGTACCGGGGATTGAACGCAGGGGCGTTCTACCTCCGCACTACGCCCCCGGCCCTACTTTTTATACTTTATTTTGAAACCTGGTCTCACGAAGTTGTGGAGGGCCTCACTAAGGAGAGAGAGAGAGAGGGAGAGAAAGAAAGAGACAGAGAGAGAAAGAGCTGAGGCTGGCCGCGAACCAGGATCCTCCGGTCTCCGCCTCCCAAAGTACTGGGATTACAAGTGTGTGCCACCACGCCCGGCAACCTTAGCCTCTTCTAATACTGTCCCTCCTAGATCACACAAAGTTCCTTATTTTGTTTTCACTCATATACTTAAATGTCTAATCAAATTTCACTACTTCTAAACTGTCAGACAAGAAGCTATGTGCATATATGCACTCTCTTTCTTCACTGTTTCCAATACAATACACAAATCCAATTATTTGTTATATTTAGGACTTAGTAATTGAAAAAATGAGGATTTGGTGGGAAAGGAAGAGAAAATAAGATATATTTTCCTGTAGGGTAAATTTTTAGGAGCTAAGGCATTAGATTAAGCACTGTTAAGAAGCTCAGGACAGGCAATTTGATGTAGGTAATAGGGCAAACAGCTAAGGTTTAATCCGATTATGTGGAGCTCTTAGGATTTTCTAATGTTATTCAAATCCATGCAACTTTTCAAAAAGCATTCAGTTTTATAATATGAATGCATCTGTAAGTGAAAACTATTCAGTAAGAAAAATGATTTTGAAACCAGCATATGAACTATAGTTTAGATTTTCATTTTTTACTAATTACTCTAACAAAACTCATATAACCTAAAGAAAAGGATCCAAAACTCAGAGAATGAATGTTTTTCACTTTTTTCTTCCCAGAAAAAAACAGAATGTTAAAATTAAAATCTGTTATCATATGAACATGACAAGTTAAAAATGTAAATACATCTACATTAATCAAGAGTTTTAAAATATCTCTATGGTAGGCATAGAGAAAAAATTAAGATTGTAAGGATGAATATGATTAAGCTTTTGTGGGTAAGTGCCACCAGTTCTGAGTCTACTCTCAGCTAGCTTGTATATCATGAGGGGTTTTATGCACTATCTTATCTGACTCAATCTTCACTGTGTTATTATTCATATTTTACAGATGAGAATACTGATGCTCAGATGACTGAACAACTAGTAAGACGTGGAACAAGAAACTGAACCCAGGAGTGTGTGGTTAATGAGATAAGTTTTCAAAAGTTGACATGAAAATAAGAAAAAAGAATGGACATATTTAGTTGAGCCCCTTTATAACCTCTTTATACAGGCTTTCCCAGCCCCATGTATTACAGAAGCTAGATTAATCTTCCTAAATGATATTGTCATCTTTGACTGTCATTTCAAAAACCTATCCACTCTCTACTACCTACAAAATACAGGAGAAACATAGCCTCAAATTTAAGACTCTTCAAATTCTGACTTGATTCATCTCTCTCTAACACAAATCCCATAATGCTATGGTCCACAGACTTTACACACTCAAAAAGCACTATTGAACACCTAATGTGTGCTAGGTTCTGTGAAGACACAACCTGGTCCATAAAATGCTCATCGTACAGTGTCCCTCAAATATATGTTTTTACTTTCTGAGACATCATCCAGTTATTTCCTTTAACTGTTGTTCAACCCTATATTCCTCCTTTTTCCTGCACATCAAAATATAAACCAGTCATAATCTAGTGTTTCTCCCAACTCCTTCATGAAACACACATTCAAAACATTTTGGCTAGCAAGCAGCCCTTATCTTTTGAACCCCTATAGTATCAGACTTCAAATATGTGTGTACATGATTCCTGGCATACAGATTCCCAGGCCCCTCCCTCAGAGAGCCTCCTGCAGTAGGTCTGGCTACACCCAGCCTGAGGATGTGCATTTAAACATGCCTGTCGGATCCCTGTGGCCACACTTCTGTTCTGAGGGTTTTTTCCTCCTCACTGAATTGCCTGTCTGGGGGGGGGGGGAAGGACTCTGGTGTCACAGACAATTTTGCCCTAGGCTTTATCGATCCTGATAATTCTGGATCGTCAGTTGCCAGCCACCTCCAAGCCCTGACTACATTCCTGGCATGAAAAACAAGCTACCTGCGTCATGGGGTCTAGACTGTGTGTGTGTATGAAAACTATTAGACTATATTATTACACTATGCTATTAGACTAGGTATTCTCATTGGATAAAATGGTACAGACATGGAAGCACATTTACTGGCCTGGGTAACTTGAAGGCTCATTGCTGACTTGTAAGGTATGTTTGCACTAGAAGAGACAAAGAATCTCCACTGTGCTACAGACTTCTTGGAGCAGAGGCTGTCTTTATATTTAAATTAATAGTGCCTATATGCTCCCTGTAATTGATCAATATTGAATAGTGCTGAATGAATTGCTGAGTATATTTAACTGAAAGATTACTGAAGCAATGTATTTGCTTATCTCCTTGAGAGCAATTTTACAGAATTGATATTCAATGTAGAGAGCACATTTATTTCCTTCAGAAGAACAAATGCAAACTATTAATTTCAAAGCTTGCACGAAGGACGTAAGACTATTACAGATACTTATTCTATCTTACAGGAGCAAACACTGATAAGATTTGTGTTCTTTTCAGAAATGTATTAATGCTGGGATGTTTCCACTGACTTTTTAAATTGCAAAAGGGAAACAATTTATGAGAGAGTAAACCTACTTTACAAACTCAAGCTGGAAGCATTTTAGTGGCAGTGGCAGGACTTTTAAGGGGTTGATGCCATAACTACACCATTGTTTAGCAGAGAATCGTGGCTGACAAAACAGTGAAACTAGCTTGGCTGCTCTGCATTGTCACTTACAAAAAGACTTCAGGCAGTACATCCCATAATGACTTATGCCATTTCTCTTTAGGAGTCTGAATGCAGAGACGGCCAGAGGAAAGGGGCAATGCCTTCCCTGAAAATACAAATGCTCCAGCCTCTGGAGAATGGGATGTGAAATAGCCCCCCAAAACAATTTTGAATGGGTTGCCCTCGATGAAAGGACAGCCTACAGAGTATTTTTCTCACAGTCCAAAGCGCACTTCCTCTCCAGCATAATTTCACCAGTGACATTAAAACAGCCATGAAGTCTGATTTCCAAGTTGAGGCTGTTGATCCAAGAGTGCCTTCCCAAGCAACTTAAGGAAAGCCTGAGAGCGGGGGCGGAGGGGGCCCAAGCACAGGCTTCTCCTTCCGGCCATGCCTTGGAGAGCGCTCTGCGCAGACCTCCCAGGGCAAAGAAAGTTGGGGGACGGAGCTGAATTCCAGGAACATGGAAAAGGGCTTAACTTTACTTCTGCATTGTGGACACATTCTGTCTTCTTTAAAGTCATGGGTTAAATTTTAATCTAACTCCTATGTGTATTAGCCAATAAAATTTTTGATCCTTTCGAAGAAATAATGGTCCTCTAGGTAGTCCTAGTATTTGTGGAACTCAAAGGTTTCACTAACCTAATTTTGCTTCATTACAAACTAAGTGATAAAACCTCATTATGAAGCAAAAATGCACATACAAAACTACTGTTATTCTTTCTGATCAATGTTTTAATACTGCAGTCATTCTACTCAAAAACAGGGACTACCTTACATCTCTTGAGAATCATTTGTCTACTACATAGGTGTCCATTTAATTAGTTATTTATTTCAATGGAACTGGGGACTGAACTCAGGGGCATTCTTACTATGAGCTACACCCCCAGCCCTATTTTATTTTTTATTTTGAAATAGGGTCAAAATTGCAGAGGGCCTCACTAAGTTTTGGAGGCTGGCCTCAAACCTGCGATCCTCCTGTCTCCGCCTCCCAAGTACTGAGATTATGGTGTGCACCACAACACCCAGCTTCGCCTACTTATTATACTAGTAAGTTTGATATGTACATATGTTGTTCATAATCACCTCCATTTCTTTCTTTTGTGTGTGTGGTACTGGAAATTAAACCCAGGAGTGCTCTTTCTCTAAGATACATCTCGAGCCCTTTTTATTTTTTATTTTGAAACAGGGTCTCACAAAGTTGCCAAGCCTGACCTCAAACCTGTGATCCCCTTGTGTCAGCCTCCCAAGTACTGGGGTTACAGGCTTGCATCACAACGCGCAGCTGATCACCTCCATTTCAAAGTAAACTTCCCCTTGCATGTTCTATTTTCTCTATACATGAAATGGAAATTTATATTTTATATGTTAAATGTTTAAGTATGTGTATGTGCACGTGTCTTACAGGTTAAGCATCTGAAATCCAAAAATCCAAATCTGAAATGTTCCAAATTCCAAAACTCTTTTGAATGCTGACATTATCTCACAGTGGAAAATTTCATAGCTGACCTCATTAATAAGTCATGGGCAAAACAACTGCATTAAACATATTGTACAGGATGGGTGTGGTGGCCTGTCATCCCAGTACTTGGGAAGCTGAGACAGGAGGATAACAGGTTTGAGGCCAGCCTCGGCAACTCAGCGAGACCTGCTTCAAAATAAAGAATAAAATAGGGCTGGAGGTATAGCTCAGATGTAGAATGCCCCTTGGTTCAATCTCCAGTACCAAATATATATGTATATATACAGTATAAAGTTACCTTCAGCTATGTGTATAGGGTGTATATGAAACATGAATTAATTTCATGTTTAGACCTGGGTTCCAGCCCCAAGATATCTTATTTATATTCAGGTGTTCCAAAATCTGAAAAAAATCCAAAATACTTCTGATCCCAAGCAGATGAAGGATATTCTATAAGTACATATGCACATATCTATAATTATCTATTATAATTGGTAGGGAAGAAGCTACACAGGGAAGTCACTATGATTTTTCCAAAGTACTACTGTCTCTGTCAAATTTATGTGAGAAGAGTACATTTACACTAGATAACGGATAAGACTGTATGAAATAGTAAAAAAAAAAAAAAATGTTAGTTTTGCTACCTGAAGTATATGTGACTTTGAAGAAACCATCTTTGAAACTCAATTTTCTTACCTGTAAAGTAGGTATATTATTGCAGGATTTGTTTTCTTATGAGCAAAGCTTCAGAAGAGTCAAAGTGCACAGAAATGCATTGAAAAACATTTAACTATTAATAAAAATAGTGCATTTAAGTTATAACTAAATGCCAAAAATACTACAAATATATGTAAAAATATTTGTCAAGTTCATGTGTCATAGCTTTATTTAAGATATTCATTTTAATTTCAGTAAGAACTCAATGCTATAATTATAGACTTCCTTGTGGAAAAATAATAATATAACCTGGCCCCTTGTACAAATTATGAGATGTAAATAAAACTATAAAATGCATATGTTTTAATGATGAAATTATAGATTTCATTATTTAAAAATAATACATAACCCGGCTCCTTCCATGAATGTGACTGTGAAGTGTAAATGTAGTTGTAGGACTATATACACATTGTCATTTACTGAAAGGTTACACGGGCATATGTGCATTGCTGAAGCAGCTATATTACTAAAACATGCCTAAACTGAATTGTGATAAGTAACATTGAATGAATCAAGAGAAATTACTGTTTGGATCTCAATACACCCTACGAGTGATAGATGGGATGCGAAGAGAAACAGTGCAGCGGGAGTCAGGGGTACTGGCCTTCAGCTTCTCAGCAGGCAGCTGCTTAGCACTCACTGTATGTCAGGCATCATCTTAAGTGCTTGAGAAACATTGCTGAACAACACAGACAAAAATTTCTGTCCTCATGAAATATACATTCAGGTAAAAAGAAACAAAAAACAAATGATGTAATAAATAGGAACATGATTAGAAGGGTCCAAGAGTATGTAAATGAGTGAACTGTCAGTTTATATGTGCTGTGGAAGAAAATAAAGCAGTGTGAGGAGATCAGGTGTGTGTAAATATGGTAGCACAGGTTCTGGTTTTAAGTAGAGTGGTTAAGCTGGGCATGGTGGCGCATGCTTATAATCCCAGTACTTGGGAGGCTGAGACAGGAGGATCGCAGGTTTGCAGCCAGTCCCAGATACTTAGTGAGGCCCTCTGCAATTTAGTGAGACCCGGTTTCAAAATAACAATAAAATTGGGCTGGGGGTGTAGTGCAGAGGTAGAATTCCTCTGGGTTCCATCCCCAATACCACACACACAAAAAAATTAAGTAGAGTGGTTAGCGTAGGTGCTAAAGCTCCATTTGACTTCAATAAAACAATCTTGTAGAAAAGATAATACCCCATTTAGCAGGTAAGCAACCAGTGTCTCAGAGCAACTTGATCAAAGGAATAGAACTATTAAAAACAAACAAACAAATAAATAAATAAATAATAAGCCCAGGTCTAGGAACCAGGTTTTTGACTGTTGGCCCGGTATCTTTCTTTAGTTTGGTGCACTTGTTCACCAGGCACAGAGGAAAGTGCAGCTTCTTATAAAGCATGTCGGTATCTTCACTGTTGTGGTTGTTGCTGTTGTTATTCATCAGTTCCACTATGCCCCTTGGAAGGTAGGAAAAAACTCCAAGAACAATTTCTTTTTTCTTTTCTATGACTTTTCTTCTTTCTTTTCTTGGGTGGGTCATTTTAATACTAGATTATCAAATAACCAAAGAAGACTAACTTTATCTGACAAAGGAAAGATGTTAAGCATAGGAATAAGCTATGGAATATAAATGATTTATGACTGCACATGAAAAAGGGCTGACGAAAGAATAGAACGTGGAGCCCAGTGATTCAGAGAGAGCGACATTTTTCAATAGAAGTGACAAATAGACTATAAAACTGGAAGCCTGTAGAAAAAGCACAAATAGCAGAAAGGGAGCTGAGGAGGATAAACAGATTAAAAATATTTTAAAATAAAAATATGAGAATATTGGGACAATAAACAATATAAAAGAAAAGAGAATAAGAATCAGATTTCAGACACAGTAGACTGATGAGCTGGTGGAATTACTAGCAGCAAGAGGGAAAAGAGGAGAGTCTGAAAGATGAGTAGCTTTCTTTGTGTGATGCTGGTCTAAGGTGGCGGTGAGGTTCTCATGAGTGGAAAGGGTCTAGCAGATAAGAGGTAAATTTGGAAGATGTGTGCTATCTAGGGTTGTTTTGTCCAATACAGTGGCCTCCAACACATGTGCTACTGAGTAACTGAAATGTGGCTAACCTGAACTGGGATGTGCTGTAAGAATAAATACACACACACCAGATTTTGAAGATTTTGTATGAAAAAAGGAAAACATCTTAACTTTTTTTGCATTGATTACAAACAATATTT
Source organism: Glis glis (assembly GCA_004027185.1). Classification (NCBI taxonomy): domain Eukaryota; kingdom Metazoa; phylum Chordata; class Mammalia; order Rodentia; family Gliridae; genus Glis; species Glis glis. The sequence goes on along the minus strand of PVJS01003482.1, from coordinate 29,265 downwards.
GCATGGAGTGAGTTAAATAGAATACATTAAAATTTCACTTGACTCTTTTCACGTTTTAATATGAGTACTACAAAGTTGAAAATTACCTATGTGGCTTACATTATGCTTCTAGTGAATACAGAGCAATATTAGATATTCAGATCACACATGGAGCAGGGCACTGTGGCACACACCTGTAATCCCAGCCACTAGGGAGGCTGAGGCAGAAGGATCACAAGTTCCAGGCCAGCCTAGTTAACTTAGCAAGACCCTATCTCAAAATTTAAAAATAATAAAATAAAAAGGGGGCTGGAGATGTAGTTCATTGGTAAAGCTCAGTTCAATTCAGTGGGTTCAATTCTCAGTACTGGAAGGAAAAAAGGTCACATAAGAAACAAAGTATGAAGTGAGTCAGAGAGGGCATTCTAAAGGGTCTCAAACAAAAACGGATACAGGAGAAATAACGCTTCTAATCGTATTTACTGAATACTCTAAGCACTATGCTAGGCACATTAAGTGCATCACTTCACTTGTTCCTCCCAATAACCTTATTGAATAATATTATAATCTGTCATAGAATAAAATACTGAGGCCCAAGGTCCCACAGTTAAAAGATGGTATTGACCCTCAAACCCATGAATGACACCAGATTTCAAATTTTAACTTGCTACATCAATTCCAGAATAAGTTATGCTCTCCAATTATTAAGCTGTTAGATTTATACTCTCCAATTATTAAGCTGTTACATTTATTTATTTTGATGGTACTGGGTATTGGATCCAGGAGCGTTCTACCTCTGAGCTACACCCCCAGCCATGTTTTTTTTTTTTTTAAACAGGGTCTCATTACATTGCAGAGGGCCTTGTTAAGTTGCTGAGGCTGGCCTCAAACCTGTGATCCTCCTGTCTCAGCCTCCCAGACACTGCGATTACAGGCATGTGCCACCATGCCTGGTGACGCTGTTAGATTTTAAATAGCTATATTTAAACTAATAATTCATTAGCATGGTTCATTGTCAGAATCAGTGATAGACCAGTGGTGTCCTAATTCAATTGAGAAGAAAACACAAATGTGTTAACTTCTGATGAGCTACTATGGCTTACTTTCATCTTACTGGGCAACCAAAAAAGTCTCCACTGCAATTTCTTTCCATTTATCAGCACCTACTTCTAAAATTTCCAACCCGCCAAGTTAAATGGTACATATCTACCTGTCCAATAGAGATGATCAGCACACCCCTGAGTAGCAAAGCCCTGTTTTCTGAGCATAACAAGATATATCTGGATGCACTTAAGTCTCCAAGTCTCTTGAAGACAGTGAAAGCACCTGAACCTCCCAAGCTGACTAAAATGTTCTGAAGGAAGCTGAATTAAATCACAACCTTTTGTTGAAGAATCAAAACTTAAATTTACCCAACTGGATACTTTAAAAATGAATTTTATACACCTTGAGAATGCTACACTTTCAAGAAACAAAAGGGAAAACATAGACTAGATATTTTGACTGGAATAGTAAAATTTACAAATAAAAATTTGGTTCAAAAGAATAAGGTATGTTTGGTTGGTTTTGATTTCAAAGACAAGCTTATCTTTTTTCCCTTTTTACCTTTAATTTCTACTTTCTGGACAAGATGTTATCACAGAACCACTGAACTGTATAGTCATAGATATAATTACATCATTCTCAAAAGCTTGCTCATGAAATTTTATTAAGCAGTCTGTCTTCAAGTACAACAAACCACTGCCATAAATTTACACTATGGAAATTGAAAAACAAAAGGAAATTTGAAGAAAAAATGCATTTGGAAAAATAAGGCAAATTAGCAGAGACATCTTAAACAGTAGTTCATACTGGACATGGATTCAGAAGGCTCTCTCTGAGCCTTCAGAATGGGAGGAAATCTTCGTCAGCTACTCTTCTGACAGAGGACTAATGTCCAGAATACATAAAGAACTCAAAAAACTTAATACCAAAAACCACCAAATAACCTAATCAATAAATGGACAAATGAACTAAACAGACATATCTCAAAAGGAATACAAATGGCCAAAGCAATCAGGGATCTGCAAAGCAAAACTGCACTGAGATTTCATCTCACTCCAGTCAGAATGGCAATAATCAAAAATATGAATAATAATAAATGTTGGAGAAGATGTGGGGGAAAGGAACACTTATACACTGCTGGTGGGGTTGTAGATTATTGCAACCATTATGGAAATCAGTATGGAAATTCCTCAAAAGGCTAGGAATGGAAGCACCATATGACCCAGTGATATCTCTCCTCGGTATTTATCCAAAAGAATTAAAGTCAGCATACCGTAACAATACACGCACACACATGTTTACGGCAGCACAATTCACAACAGCCATATTACGGAACCAGTCTAGGTGTTCAACAGATATGAATGGATAAAGAAACTGTGGTATATACACACAACGGAGTCTTACTCATCTATAAAGATAAATGAAATTATGTCATTTGCAGGAAAACAGATGGAACTGGAGAACATCATGCAATGTGAGATAAGCCAGACTCAGAGAGTTAAAGGTCATGTTTTCTCTCATATGTGGAAGCTAGAGATCAAAAAGGAAAAATAAGGGAGGGAAGTGATCTCATGAAAATAGTATAGACTAGAATTCAGAAAGAGGATCAGGGAGGGAGGATGGGGAGGAAAGGGAAGGTACTGGGAATGAAATTGACCAAATTATGTGCATTTATGAATATATCACAATGAATCCCCCCCAAAAAACACCCAAAACAGCCTCTTTGAATTGACCCAATAATTTATGAATTCAACCCCCAGCTCTTTCCCCTCCCTGCCCCATTCAGTGACACATTATGGCTTGGATATATTTTTGAGAAATGTTTATCAAAAGAGGAAGTATCACAATTGTGTAGGATAAAACTTATAAGAGCTTGTCCTAGATTCTGGCTCTTGGGTTAATTTCCATGACTTTTCCATTCAGTTAAGGAGATATCCTTTTTTTCCTTACTAAAACTACTACCTCTATACTTTGAAACAAAGGTTCAGAATTCAAAGATGAGAACCAGTTAGCCCTAAAATTCTTGTCCACTCTGATGCCAAGATGTGAAGATCATGAAGTGACAGACCAAGAATATGAGGGTCACCTGCCTCGAAATGAGTCCCTCCTGCCCAAGAATATCTTCCTCCTCCCAAACAGGACTTGAGATTCTCATCACAACTGTCAACTGGATACTGCTTAGAGTGATTATCCAATCATTACAAAGTGATCGTGCCTCCCACTTGTTCGTTAATATAAAGTACTTTGCTTTATTGGGTTACGTAAAAGAAAAACGTTACTGAGCACCTACTCTGTTTAGTTGTTTGTACTAGAAACATAGCAATAAACAAAATGACAGAAAATCTCTGTCCTCCTGAAACTTAAATTTTGGTGGGGGAGATGCTCAATAAGCAAGACAAAGAAACAAAATATATAGCATGCTAAATAGTAAATGTTGAAGAGAAAACAAAATGAAGCAGGTACAGGGACTATGAACGTGGCGAGTAGGATGGGAAAGGTGGAATTTTAGAAAAAGTGATCAGAAACGGCTTTACATATCATCAGGTGGAGAGTTTGTGCCTAAACCAGTCCCGGGGCGGGGGAGGGGGGAATCTAGGGCTGATTAGTGTCTGGTGGAGTAGGGCAAGGCAAGGAAAAGAGATACGCATATTGTAACAAGCCGTAAAGTGGATAGAGGTAACGATGAAATATGGACCGACGAAGACAAAAGCGGATTTCACATTTTGCCCACGGCTGCTGCTTTGAGCACAGCACAACACAATTTCTCTTTTTGTATCCCAAGAAGCAGGCTCTGCCACTAAAACTCTGCAACAGGGGATTGGACGCGGGGACACACACGCTCTCCAGGAACCCAGCTCAAGGTGGAGGAGACAACGTCGCGAATCCAGTCCGCGGCTGGCCTGGGAGCCCGCGCAGAGAGGAGTTGATGGGAGGACACCGAGGTCCCTTCCAGCATGGACCCTAAATGAAACCCACCCCTGGGCGCCGACCTGCAGACCGGAGGCGCCGAGGCGCACACGGACACACCCCCGGGTGCCGGGGAGGGTAGGATGCAGGAATTTAACCGTTAGGGCCGGGACCCCAGGACTGCCAGCCGCAGGGTGGTCCGGCGCGCGGGAAACCCGCCCTCCATCCCCGGGGCGGCAGGGGTGGGCGGGAGCGGGCCGGGGGCGGCGGCGGAGCGGGGAGCGGTGTCCGGCGTCCGCGTGCATGCAACAGGGGCCGGACGCGAGCGGGCGCCCCGAGGTCCCGGGACAAAGTTTCCGAGGCCGCGGGCCCCGGCTCGGCCCGCGCGTCCGGCCCACACGCCCGCCGCCCCCTGCCCAGGCCCGCGTGGCCCGGCGGGCCCGCCGACAGCGGCGGGCTGTAGCGGCCGAAGCCGCCGCCCGCTCGGCCGGTCCCCGCGGCGGAGGGGAAGGAGCCCGCACTCACCATGCTGCGCGGCGGCGGCGGCGGCGGCGGCGATGCGCTGTCCAGGGTAGCCAGCGTCCCTCTGCCGGCGCTCGCGCGGCCCCGCGCCTCTTCTCTTACCCGCGCCGGCGCGCGCACGCCGCCCGCGCCTCCACGCCCCCTCGGGCTCGCGCCCGCGCGCCCGCGCAGGGCCGTTTCTCCCGCGCCGCGCCGCGCCCCGCCCCGCCCGCGCGTCCTCGGGGGCTTCGCGGGGGGTGCCGGGGCGCCCGGGGGACCCGGCGGGCGGGGGCGGGCGCGGGAGCGGCGTCCTCGCGCGCCCCCTGCCGGTCGGATGGCGATTTGCAGGCCCAGCGGGCGCCGTTTGCGCGCCGCCGCTCGAGGACCGATCGCGGAGGAGCGGGGCGAGGACCCACGTGCTGCCCAGCGCGGAGCGGGACCGCGGGGAGCCGCGGAGCAGAGCGGGCGGGGGCTTGGTAGTTTCCAGGCACGAGTTAAAGGTGGGCGCGCTCGTGCTCACGCAGGTGTACAGGATGTGGGTTCTTTAGCTATGAGCGATGGATGGTGTTCCTTTTGGGATGAGGTCTGGGACAGATCCGTATCAGTAACTGTTCTGAGCAGCAGACTCTCAGTTGAAGGGTCCTCCAGATGATCGTATCCCGGGGCTTCTCAGACAATGAACTCGATTGTTAGTTGATTCAATGCGTCATTGTGAAGAGAATGTATGGGATCTGGGGTCCTGTGCTTTTTATTGTGTGGATGGATGTGCGCCCCAAATGAAAGACTTCAGGATAGGTAGATGTGTGTGCTACATGACCTTTCCTCCTTTCACCCTTGAGAATGTGTGCTTGCAGTAGGGCTTGGTGGCGCACGCCTGTAATCCCAGTACTTGGGAGGCTGAGACAGGAGGATCGCAGGTTGGAGGACAGCCTGGGCAATGTAGCAAGGCCCTGTTTCAAAACAAAAAATAAAAAGGACTGGGGGTGTAGATTGGAGGTAGAATGCCCTTGGGTTCAATCCCCAGTACCAAAATAATAAAAAAATTAATTAAATAAATAAAGTGTGCTTTTTTATGTGCTAAACTTGAAATGCACCCGAAGTCTTACATATGTTTTTGCAGTTGAGAATGCTACCCAGGACTGAATGTGCACCGAGGTGCACCAGCATATACACCTGGCATTCCACACTCAACACAATGAGGGCATGTCTGCAGAGTTTTGTAAAGTAGCAGAGTAACTGCAGGTCCCAGGGCTGAGTCTTAACTGTCACATAATAACCTAATATTCAGAGTTTCTTCTAGTTGGAGTGGTAAACATCAGGTACATATTTTTAAATAAGAAGTGGATAACTACTGGGAGTGCTGACATACACCTGTAATCCCAGTACATGGAAGCCTGAGACAGGAGGATCACAGGTTTGAGGCCAGCCTTAGCAATTTAGGGAGGCTCTAAGCCAGGAACTTACTGAGACCCTGTTTCAAAATAAAAGGGGCTTGGGATAGAATGCCTTTGGGATCACTCCCCAGTATAAAAAAAAAGTGGATAACGTTATGACCATGTAACTGGTGGGTATTTGCTAACTAAGTCTCATAAAATCTCAGGAGTCAGCTCTGCCACATAGTGGCTGCGTGGTATGGAGTTAGCTACCTAACTTATCTGCTCCAGTTTCCTGATCTACAAAATGGCACTTATATTACATATAGTTGATGAGATTAAATGAGTAGGAGTAAAACTAGAAAAATGTCTGGCACAAAAAATACTAGTTATTGATTCATTATTAACTTGATGCCTTTGAGAACATTTAGTACTGGCATATTTCTATAAAAATTGTCCAGAGGGCCAAAATCAAATAAACATTTTAATTTCAGTTATTCCCTTTGTTTGTTCAACAAATATTTGAGTGCTGCCTACACTATGGTAGGCATTGTGGTATGAGGTGGGGATACAGTGATGAACAAACACAGCCCCTGCCTTAGAAGTTTCCAGAACCTATGATGATCTATGTTCTGACAACTAGAGATGGGAAGGAAATTCACACAAATATTCACTAGATGTTATGTGTCTCCCCCCCCTTGGATAACAGCATAATTCGATGATTTTTTCTTTTATGTTTTCTCTTTATTTTTCATATTTTTGCATGTATTGATTAGTATCTTAAAGCAATAAGCATAACTCCCACATTCCTTGGATAATGAACTAATAAAAATCCTGGATCTGAATTTTACTGTATTATTAATCCAATGTAGTAGAATAAGTTCTTAAATAGTAATTCCTAGATATTATTGTATATAAATAGTACGAGAGGATGTAATACAATACAGATACCTGGGGCCCATCCACGTGGTCTCAGGTGCAGACCAGGAGTATGAATTTTTCACAAACCTCAAATGACACCCATATAGGCAGATAGTCCGTGGGCCACATTTTTGAGAAACACAATTCTATAAACTACTCAGGGAAATTTTAGTCAATTTTCAAACAACATGAAGGATTTTTTCCCCAGTGCTGGAAAAGAACCCAGGACCCCCCAAAAGAAAAAAAAAAGAGTGACAACCGACTTCCAAGCACTCTTTGGTTGCAAAAAGTGTACCATTGATGTCATCTGTGCCTTCCAAAGCCCCCCAAGTTAACATGAGGAAAACTCTTAAGCTAAGTTATCCCTGTACTTCCACATCACCGCCTGGCCTCATAATTGTTATTTTACCTTTATTACCTAAAAACACATACCAACCCACAGGGCCAGAAGGAGGTCTAAAATGTCACCTATATCTTACACAGTTCTTAAAATATTCTATGGTTTTCAATATCACTGCAGGAGATAGCAAATGCCAGAGGGTATTTTTCCCCACCAGTATTCATTAAATAGAAAAAAAAGGAAATGGTTCCACCTCTATAAATACACAACTGGGAAAGCATCTTAACCAGATACAACTGGGAAAGGGCCTTAATCAGATATAACATGAATTCCCACTCATTTATCAGTAAAAGTATTTTAAGATGCCATCACTGATGTGACTTTATAATGCTTCCTTGCTCTTATTAATTATTCTCTTCTATCTAGTACACAAAAGCTGAATCTGCTTATGTTTCTTAGCTGTAGGGTAAGCCCATATCGGGCATGTGTACAATAACATAATTATAAATGAATCATATGTTAGGTACTTACATGGATGTGGTGCTATATAAAATGATTGTTAGCATAATCTAAGAATCTTAAACCTAAGAATAGAGATTAGACTATCTCTAACATATACATTTTTCTCTTTATATTTCATATTCCCTCATATATATATATATATATATATGTTATACTTTACAGTGAAGAAAGTATATCTCTGAGAAATTCAAGAAGACTGACAAGTGCAACAGTGGTAGTTTTAACCCGGATCTCTTGAATCCTGGGCCAGTGTTCTCATTGTCTCTACTGCCATCCAGTGCTAGCCTTTTAACCCTCATAAAAATTATGAAGCAGGCACAGTGGGTTTTTGTGTGTGTGTGTGAGTCTAATCTCCTTTTTTGCATGATTTTCTTCTGAAGCATCTCTTCATTTTATTTTATTTATTTATTTATTTGCGGTACTGGGGATTGAACCCAGGGCCATTCTACGTCTGAGTTACACCCCTAGCCCTATTTTTTATTCTTTATTTTGAAACAGGGTCTCACTAAGTTGCGGAGGGCCTCACTAAAAATAACTGAGGCTGGCCACAAACCTGCGATCCTCCGGTCTCAGCCTCCCAAGTACTGAGATGATAAGCATGCACCACCATGCCCGGCTTCTGAAGCATCTCTTCATTTGACACCTAGCATTTTTTTCTTCTTCTTTTTTTTTTTTTTTTTTTTTTTTTTGGTGGTGCTGAGGATCTTGTACATGCCATGTATTGGCTCAACCACTGAGCTAACATCCCAGCCCAGCATCTTTGTATTTTGTCCTGAGAAAAATACTCACTAATGAGTCATTATGACTTTAAATCAATCTGCTGCTTTTACTTGGAGTATTTGTATTTTTAGGGTACTAGTAGAAACAGATTCTGCAAATCACATCCTGTCCTTGGCCACCTACTCTGCTTTGTGTTAAGGAAGTTCCTCAACCATGAGTTTAGAAATAAAAAACAGTAAGATGAAGAGGCAACCAGGACAAAGGCACACCGACATGACTGAGTTACCTCCAACAAATATATTGGGTATTGTCAGGGGTAAGGATTTAGGACAAAGCAATATATATACATATTGCTCATTAGGTTGGGATGGAGTAGCAAGTATACAGTTGTGACCTTATATCCATCCAGGTAAACAGACATGTTCATTCATTTGGAAATACTGAGTACTGTGGTCTAGCCCAACATTCTAGAACAGGGGTTGGCAAACTATGGCCACAAGACAAATCATCCAGTTGCCTGCTTTTGTTAATAAAGTTTTATTAGAACACAGCCATGCCCATACATTTACATACTATTCATGGCTGCTTTTACACTACAATAGCATAGAGTTGCATAGTTGTGACAGAAACTATATGGTGCCCAAATCCTCAAAAATGTATTATTTGGTCCCTTACCAAAAAAAAAAATGCAGATCCCTCTGAAATTTGGATGATATGACTGCAGCCTCAAAAAATATAGATAAGTCCCCTTCTTTATGAAGATTGAATTTTAATGGGAAAGAAGGAGGCCAACAAAATAATCCTAGATAGAGAAGTGTCAGGAAGAAATAATATTATGATAGTGATGGGGGAAGGGGAGCACTTTAAATAGGATGGTCAGGAAAGGCCTCACTAAGCAGATGATATCTGACTTGAGATCCCAATAATGAAAACAAGCCAGCCACGAAGCCATGAGGGGACCCAGGGGGAATCCTCCCAGCAAGAGAAAATAGCAGGTGAATGAGCCAGGAGTGGTGGCACACACTTGTAATCCCAGTACTTGGGAGGCTGAGACCGGAGGATCCGGGTTCGCGGCCAGCCTCAGCTACTTAGTGAGGCCCTCTGCAACTTAGTGAGACCCTGTTTCAACATAAAGAATAAAAAATAGTGCTGGGGGTGTAGCTCAGAGGTAGAATGTCCCTGGGTTCAATCACCAGTACCGCAAAAAAAAAAAAAAATAAGGAGGAGGAGGAGTAAATATTTTTAATATGTGTCTCTAAGACAAAAATTCTTTTTAAAAACATAAACACAATACCATTACAGTATCTTGAAAATTAATCATAATGTATTAATGTCATTAAACATAGATGATAGCTGGGCATGGTGGTACACACCTGTAATCCCAGTACTTGGGAAGCTTAGACAGAAGGATTGCAGGTTCGAGGGCAGCCTCTCAGTAACCTAGTGAGACCCTGTTTCAAACTAAAAAATAAAGAGGGCTTGGGATGTAGCTTGGAGGTAGAATGCCCCCTGAGTTCAATCCCCAGTACCACAAATAAAAAAGAAATAATAGATGATGTGTCTTTCCTATTATTTTTATGTCTTCCTTCTTAACATTGCAATTGCTCATACATCTCTTAAGTCTTTTCATTTCTGCATCTCCCCATCCATCTCTTTTGATTTTCGTCCAGTTTATTTGTTTGTACTGCAGACAGTCTGGATTGTGTTGATGGCATCCCTGCAGTACAATTCAACATGTGCCTCTTTACATCTGTGTTTGTACATTGGTGACTGTAATTGGTTCTAAAGGCTCAGTCAGATTCATGTTAGAAATATTTTTTTGGCAAGAATATTTCACTAGGTGGTGGTGTGTTTTTCCATCAGGAGGCACAGAATACCTGATTGTCACTTGTCTTGTGATGTTTAGAAAACAGTTAATGATCAATGCCTACATCCATTGGTTCATTTTGACTGCAAAAATGTGATATTCTACTGGCCTTACATTCCTTTTTATTTTTTAGCTGGAATACCCTAAAGAGAAACTTCCCCTCATATGCTCTTTGGTTATTTTAGGGGAACAGTTTGTATAGGAAAGACAAGAAAAATGCCAGTTGTAAAATGAACAGTTTGTTCATTAACAAAATAAAAATGCGGAGAGTAAAGAGTAAGCCCAACATTTAGATAAGAATAAGTCATGAATAAGTAGTATTTGGAAATCCTCATGCTAGCTGCCAATGTCAACAATGCCACGTTAACCATTGTTGCCCAACTTGTTTTTACATCTTTGATGTTTTCTCTGAAAATAGGGTGAATCTTTCAAAGAATTTTTTATTAACATGAACTCTGAAAGAGAAACATATAAAAAAAAGGCTTTAATGTGAGTTTTTCAAATGGATAGGTCAGAGCACAGATGAGTGAGTCACGTGGCTCTCATGTGGCGAGAGAGCCACGTGCCACCTGGCTAGTGCCTAGAGGGCCTATTAAATTCCATTAATAGCTGAAATTCACTGAACTGGAAATTTACTTTGAGGAAAGACACATATGTTACAGCTTGAGAAAAGGTTAATCGGCAAGTGTGGGGCCATGTCAGTTATGATTACTGATGAAAGAAGGAAGATTCAACTCATTTGCATTTTCCCTATTTCTTTTCCTCCAAAGGACATATTCGTTTGTTCAATTCATGTGTAGTTATCCTGACCATTCTTCATGTATTGAGACAGGATGAAGTTTGGTGATGCTTCCAGTTAAATTTGTGCTCACCTGCTCTTTTTTTTTTTTTTTTTTGAGGTACCGGGGATTGAACCCAGGGGCGTTCTACCTCTGCGCTACGCCCCCGGCCCTATTTTTTTTTATGCTTTATTTTTTGAAACCGGGTCTCACGAAGTTGCGGAGGGCCTCACTAGGTAGAGAGAGAGAGAGAGAGAGAGAGAGAGAGAGATCAATCAATCGATCGTGCGCGCGCACATGCACGCTGAGGCTGGCCACGAACACCTATCCTCCGGTCTCCGCCTCCCAAAGTACTGGGATTACAAGCGTGCACCACCACGCCCCGCCTCACCTGCTCTTTTATGTTAATGTTTGCAGCTTTAAAGGCAATACAACGTATAGTTCATCATTTCTAGTGAACTGAAGTCACTAAGTTCACAACCTTTGATACATAGACCTCATTAGGGATCCCACATTTAGAGGATGGCCTCTTTTACCGTGCAACTTTGAGCTCACCCTGCTCCTCCAGCCCTCGTCCACCTCCGGACTCTAGCAAGTATTGCATAGCTGTGGGCCTTGCTAAATGAACTTCTGCAGCTGAGTGTACATACATTTATCATCCAGACAAAGCTATATTCAGTAGCCAGACTGTCTCTTGGAACTTTAGCATGCATGCTACCTTATAATAGTACTCAGCATGCTCATAAATGCAAAGGTCTGACCACTTTTTGAATTCCTTACACAATTTAAAACAAACTTGTATCCTTTGGAACTGGCTGCAGAATGGGTCAATAACCCTAACTCCGGAAAAAAGGAGAAAAAAGAAAATAGAAAAAAAATAAAACAGACAACCCCATGTTTTCCCCTGTTTATACTGTCTTTTATATCTACCCGAGTAGTTATATAGTTATATAAATTTTTAATTTGTGTGTGTGTGTGTGTGTGTGTGTGTGTGTGTGTGGTACTGGGGGTGGAACCCAGGGCCTTCCACCTCCAGGCTATATCCCCGACCCTTTTTTTTTTTTTAATTTGGGAACAGGGTCTTGCTAAGTTGCTGAGGTTATCCTTGAACCTGCAATCCTCCTGTCTCAGCCTCCCAAGTACTGGGATTACAAGCGTGCACCACCATATCCGGAGAGGATGCCATCTTTATTTGGATGGAACAGAATGGCATGTGTACGAGCAGTATGGAGGACCAAGATAAATCTTTCCTCCTCTAAGTTTATTTTCTCATGTATTTTGTCATAGCTATGGAAAGCTGAGTAACACAGTGCTTTGCATATATTATCTCATTTCAACTATTTTTTTTTTCAGTGCTGGGAATTGAACCCAGGGTTTCATGCTTGCTAAGCATGTGCTTTGCCCCTGAGCTATGCTCCCAGGTCCCACAATTTCATTTAATCCTTACATCAGCCCACTGAGCTAGGTAGTATCAACCCCATTTGATAGACAGAAAGCCAAGTGAGAGGTGAAGCAATCTGCTTCCATATACCTAGTTAATAAAAAACAGAAGAGATGGAAAACCACGTCATTCTAATTCCAAAGTCTATGTTACTAACCTCCAGGTTCTATCGTCTGAGTAAATGCATGCAGAAAAATTAATAGAGTGCTGAGTGATCAAACCAGACATGGATTGAGCAACTTCTGTGTACATGGAACTGTGTGGAATCCACAAATAAACCACATTCGATCACTGCCTCTCAAATGCTCAAACCCTGGAGACCGGGTGGAGGGAGACAGACAGATACACAGCTGAGATAATAAAAAGTGAACTGTGGGGAGAGCCAGAGTGGTGCTACCCACAGCAAATGAAGGTGACAAGAAGAAGGTAACTTTAACCTGGAGGGTTAAGGAAGGTCTTTTCCTTTTGGAGAACATGGGAGCTGCAAAGTCATTGAATGATGAGAAGGATTTTTCAAAAAATATTTTTGGAACTGGGGATTGAACCCAGGGGCATTCTACCTCCAAGCTACACCCCCAGCCCTTTTTTAAAAAAATTTGAAACAGGGTCAATTTTTTTTTTTAATTTTGAAACAGAACAAAAGACAAAAACCACATGATCCTTTCAATAGATGCAGAAAAGGCATTCAACAAAACACAACACCCTTTCATCCTAAAAAACACTGAAGAAACCAGGCATAGAAGGAAATTATCTCAACATCAAAATTTATGATAAACCCAAAGCCAATATCATACTGAATGGAGAAAAACTGAAAGAATCCCCATTAAAATCAGGAACAAACTGAGGATGTCCGCTATCACCACTGCTGTTCAACATAGCATTAAAAATTCTAGCTAGAGCAGTAAGTTAAGAGAAGGAAATGAAAGGAATACAAATAGGGAAAGAAGAAGTGAAATTATCTGTATTTGCGGATGACATTATCTTATACTTAGAAGACCCAATAAAATAAACTAAAAGACTGCCAGAGCTGATAAGTAGATTCAGCAGAGTAGCTGGCGACAAAAAAAATCAACTTACAAAAATCAATAATACACCAATCATTAATCCACTGAAAAAGGACTATGGAAAAAGCTATCATTCGTGATAGCTCCAAAAAGAATAAAATACTTAGGTATAAATCTAACCAAGGAAATAAAAGACCTCTATGATGAAAACTACAGAAAACTGAAGAAAGAAATAGAAGAAGATCTTAGAAGATGGAAAGACCTCCCATGTTCCTGGATAGGCAGAATAGACATCATCAAAATGGCCATATTACCAAAAGTGATATACAGACTCAATGCAATCCCTGTTAAAATACCAACATCATTCTTCACAGAAATAGAAAAAACACTCCTAAAATTCATATGGAAAAACAAAAAGGCCCAGAATAGCCAAAGCAATTCTTAGCAACAAAAACCACGCGGGAGGCATCACAATACCTGACTTCAAACTATACTACAAAGCAATAGTAATAAAAACAGCATGGTATTGGCACAAAAACAGACACATAGATCAATGGAATAGAATAGAAGGTACGGAAACAAACTCTTACACATCTTTGATCTTTGACAAAGAGGCCAAAAACAGATGCTGGAGAAAACAGCCTTTTCAACAAATGGTGCTGGGAAAACTGGTTAGCCATATGTAGAAAAATGGAGCTGAACCCCAACCTCTCACCCTGCACAAGAATTAACTCAAGGTAGATAAAAGATCTAGAAATTACATCAGAGTCTTCACAAGTACTAGAAGAAGACATAGGACCAACTCTCTAACATACAGGCACCAGTAGAGACTTCTTCAATAAGACCTCCAAAAGCCCAGGAAATAAAAACAAAAATCAATAAATGGGATTGCTTAAGATTAAAAATCTTCTGTGCAGCAAAGGAAAGTATTGAGAACCTAAAGAAAGAGCCTACAGAATAGGAGAAAATCTTTACCAGCTACTCCTCTGATAGAGGATTAATATCTAGAATATATAAAGAACTTTAAAGACTCAATGCTAAAAAAAGAACCCAATAAAAAATAGGCAACAGATCTGAATAAACACTTCTCAAAAGAAGAAATACAAATGGCCAATAAATATATGAAAAAATGTTCAACACCATTAGCAATCAGGGAAATGCAAATCACAATGACACAGAGATTCTATCTAACCCCAGTTAGAATGGAAATTATTAAGAATACAAAGAACAATAAATGCTGGCAAGGAAGTGGGGAAATAGAAACTCTTATACACTCTTGGTAGGATTGCAAATTAGTACAGCCACTGTGGAAATCAGTATGGAGGTTCCTTAAAAGACTGGGAATGGCGCCACTATACAACCCAGCCATGCCACTTTTGGGGACCTTCCCCAAGGAATTGAAATCAGATTACTATAGGGATACAAGCATTTCTATATTAATAGCAGCTCAGTTCACAATAGCCAAACTATGGAACCAGCCTAGGTGTCCATCAACAGACAAATGGATTATGAAATTATGGTAGATACACACAATGGAATTCTACTCGGTCATAAAAAATAACAATTATGTCATTTGCAGGAAAACAGATGGAACTCAAGAATATTATGCTTAGTGAGTTTAGCCGGTCACAGAAAGTGAAGGGCCATGTTTTCACTTATATGTGGAAGCTAGAGAGAAACTGGGAAACAGAGAAGACCTTGGATAAATGGGAAACGCTAGTGGAAGGGGGAGGGAGATCCAGGGAGAGGAGTGGGGAAGGGGGAGGCGAAGGGGGATCTGATGATGGTGACTATTCAAATAATCCTTTGTTCATACATGAAGTTACTTGTATTGATGTAAAAACTATCTATGGGGGGGGTGGCACAGCAGGGTGGGAACTGGAGGGAAACATACAATGACTGCTGCAGGTACGTATTTGCCACTGTGAACCTCACTATGATGTATAATTATAATGCACCAATAAAAAAATATATATATATACATATATATATTGGAACTGGGGATTGAATCCAGGGGCATTCCACCTCCACGCTACACCCCCACCCCCTTTAGTTTTTTAAATTTTGAAACAGAGTCTCACTAAGTTGCTGAGGGTCTCAGTTGCTGAGGCTGGTCTCTAACCTGGGATCCTCTTGTCTCAGCCTCTCAAGTACTGGGATCACAGGTGTGTGCCACCAGGCCCAGCGGTGAGTAGGATATTACCAAACAAGGTTTAGATGGATGGGGACCATATTCTAATGCAGTTCACTTGGGGCTTCAGTTTGCCCCTGTTGACTATATGAAAATGCTCGGTAGCTTATGAATGATGTAAGGATAGCTGCCTTTTGAAGCATTTTTTTTTAATGAGCCAGGCATTGTGGTACTTGGTTATGGTTTGGATCTGGAATGTTCCCCAAAGGTTCACGTGTTGAAGACTTGGTCCTTCCTGCATTCGCTGGAGCTGCCTCCGCAACAGAAGCCCAGGGAACTAATCCCTGACCTTGCCTTCGCTGGCTTCCTGCCAAGAGTCCAGGTTAAGGTCATATCGCCTGTCCATGTAAACTGCCATTGTCTTTTCAGCAGTCCCTTAAAAAGAGCCTGGGATTGCCTTTAGTAGCCATGGCCCCTTTTGACCCCTGTTGCAATTTATCTCACCAGTGTGTGGACATCACACAACCTCTGGCTCTGTTTAGGTTAGGCATCTCGCCAGCTCAACCTTGGCAGAGGAGCCCCAGTTCCCAAGATAACCAGTTTTGCACCTCTCTGATTACACCCTGATCACAGCCCTGGGTTGTTCCTGAGCAAGGAGCTGCTGTCATGGCAGGAGGTAGCTCAACCCTGTGCTTAGTGGCAGACCCACCTAAGACTTCTTTTAGTCTGTTCCATTAAGAATCAAAGCTCAGTCAGGCGTGGTGGTGCACACCTGTAATCTTAGAACTTGGGAGGCTGAGACAGGAGGATCGCAGGTTCGAGGACAGCCTCAGCAAGTAGTGAGACTCTGATTGACCTAGTGAGACCCTGTTTCAAAATAAAAATAAAACCGGGCTGGGCGTGTAGCTCAGAGGTAGAATACCCCTGGGTTCAATCCCCAGTGCCACAACAAACAAACAAACAACAAAAACCCCCCTCCTTTCCAGTACTTAGGAGGACCATTTTATTTTGCATCTTTGTGAGAAAATCCTGCTACTCTGGCTATATGAGGCTAAACAAAAAGGGTGTACCAGAGCCAGACGTGGTGGTGCACACTTGTAATCCCAGTACTTGGGAGGCTGAGACAGGAGGATCTGGGTTCGCAGCCAGCCTTAGCTACTTAGTGAGGCCCTCCGCAACTTAGTGAGACCCTGTTTCAGAATAAAGAATAAGAAATAGAGCTGGGGACATAGCTCAGAGGTAGAATGCCCCTGGGTTCAATTCCCAGTACTGAAAAAAAAAGGGTGTACCGGGCAGCAAGGTTTGCTTTTCTGTTTTTTCAACCATCAGCCGCAGAAGCTTAGACTCAGGCTCTGGGACCCTTCTCTCCAAGCCGACTGTCCCCTCCCCACCACCTCACCCAGCCAGCAGTGACTGCTCTCAGGAACAACCAGCAGCTTTTATATTAATCAGAGCAAAACCTAAGTCAAGAAGCCAATCTACCACCCACTCCTTCCCTCCAAACCATATGTAGCAATGAATATAAAAGCCAAAAGCAAAACATTTAAATATCCGTGCTAGTGGTTCTTGTAGTAAGCAAGAGCATTGGTTTAATAATATAGCCCGCAGGCCTTTACTTTGAAAATAACTTCAAAATCGATGTTGTTATATCATCTCTGATTAAATTATTTTTATTTTGGCATTTACTATTATTATTATGTTCTTAGCATGTGCTATCCATCAAATATATTTCTGGTTTTCCTCTCGGGTGCTCAATAGTACTAAATTTCCTGAACTCTGGGATTTGGGTATGCCCGTACAATTTGCTTTAATTAAGACAACGTAGCTGGGTGCAATGGCGCACGCCTGTAATCCCAGCTACTCAGGAGGCTGAGGCAAGAGGATTGCAAGTTCCAGGCTAGCTGGGCAACTGAGCAAGATCTTGTCTTAAAAAAAATAAAAATGTAAGTGAAGAAAAGAATGCCACCTGCCCACAGGCTTCGAGAGGTGACGCCTGAGTGCCGGTGTTTTGCTTTCCCTTACCAGGGCGCTGGTCACTCTCCAGTGATGGCCGGGCCCTCCCCTGTTGATGAACAGGTGGGAAAGAGCCCTGGCCAACCGCTATATGATGGATGTGCAGCAGGAGCTAGAAATAAAGTTTAATGCCTTAAGTTTCAGAAGCTTTGAAGTAGATGAAGTGGGTGGAGCTCAGTGGCAGAGCATGTGCGAGGCCTTGGGCTCAATCCTCAGCACCAAAAACAGAGAGAAAAAGCCTCTGAGGATTACAACAGCCTGTGGATAACTTTAAAATAATGCCAGAAAAAGATAATTGGCCTGTTGAGTATAACAAAGCACTCACCCTCTACAAATTAGAATAATAATAATTTTAATTATTAGAATTATAATTAGAATAATAATAATAACAAATAATAATTTTGCCAATCTTTCTCAAAAGGCTTACTTTTCCATCCTCTGGTGCATGGTGGCTCATGCCTGAAATCCCAGTACTTGGGAGGCTGAAACAGGAGGATCCGGGTTCAAGGCCAGCCTCAACAACTTAGCAAGACCTTCAGCGACTTAGTGAGACCCTGTTTTGAAACAAAAAAATAAGAAGGGGATGGAGGTACAGCTCAGAGGTAGAATGCCCTGAGCTTCAACCCCAGTACAAATAATAACCATATATAATAAAACTTTCTTTTTTTTTTTGCGGTACGGGGGTTGAACCCAGGGGCGTTCTACCTCTGTGCTACACCCCCGGCCCTATTTTTTTATACTTTATTTTGAAACTGGGTCTCACGAAGTTGCGGAGGGCCTCACTAAGTAGAGAGAGAGAGAGAGAGAGAGAGAG
Organism: Glis glis; assembly: GCA_004027185.1. NCBI lineage: Eukaryota > Metazoa > Chordata > Mammalia > Rodentia > Gliridae > Glis > Glis glis. The sequence continues at coordinate 10,909 of PVJS01003482.1, read as the reverse complement.
AGAGAGCTGAGGCTGGCCGCGAACCCAGATCCTCCGGTCTCCGCCTCCCAAAGTACTGGGATTACAAGCATGCATTACCACGTCCAGCCTATAATAAAACTTTCTATAACAAGTTTTTTTCTTTCAAAAATATTAAAATTTTACAATGTGGCAAGTGAGCATTGGAGACCATTACCTTTGCATTTAAGATTAAAAACTTCAATTTTTTTGCGGTACTGAGGATGGAACCCAGGGGCATTTCACCTCCGAGCTACACCCCCAGCCCTATTTTTTATTCTCTATTTTGAAACAGAGCCTCACTAAGTAGCTGAGGCTGTGAACCTGCAATCCTCCTGTCTCAACCTCCCAAGTACGGGGATTACAAGTGTGCGCCACCAAGTCCAGCTAAAACTTCCCATTTTTAAAACGTTGGTTCTAAGATCTCCATGTTCTACAAGACTAACCCTCTTTGCATATATTTGATGTTAGAAGCTGACAAGGCTGAATTGACATATCTAGTATTCAATAAACTTAGACTAAGCTTCACTGTGCCAAATTTATATTCTAGCACCCCCTGCTGGAGAAATAATGTACATCTCAGATATAGATGTATTCCTGCCAAGGGCAGTTTTTGACTTGTGACTTTTAAAGAAAGGCTATAGGGAAGTTATTATTTAAAATCTGTGCTAGAGCCAGGTGTAGTGGGCAGTGATGCACACCTGTAATCACAGTACTTGGAAAGCTGAGAAAGGAGGATCACAGGTTCAAGGTCAGCCTCAGCAACTTAGTGAGACCCTGTTTCAAAAAATAAAAAATAAGCTAGACATGGTGGTGCATGCCTGTAATTCTAGTACTTGTGAGGCTAGACAGAAGGATCACAGATTTGAGCCCAGCCTCAGGAACTTAGCAAGACCCTGTTTCAAAAAATAAAAAATAAAATAGGGCTGGGGGTGTGGCTCAGAGGTAGAATTCCCTGTGGGTTCAATCCCCAGTACTAAAAATAAAATAAAAATAAAGAGGGCTGGGAGTGTAGCTTGGAAGTAAAATGCCTCTGGGTTCAATCCCCGGTACCAAAATAAATAAGTAAATAAATAAAATTGGTACTACAAGAAGTCTTCCTTTAAACAAAAGCCCTTATGGCAAACTATCCATGCACCAAAGGTATTTGTCTCCTTCAGATTCCTTAGAAAAAGAAAATTAGATGCACATATAGTCATTAATGTGAGCATAATTTTCACATTTAAAAAGTAAAAATGTTTGTATTCCTGATGATTGCCATTCTAACTGGAGTTAGATGGAATTTCAGTGTAGTTTTGATTTGCATTTCTCTGATTGTTAATGATGTTGGTCATTCTTTCATACATTTATTGGTTATTTGTATTTCTTCTTTTGAGAAGTGTCTATTCAGTTCAATTGCCCATTTTTTGACTGGGTTGGTTTTTTAGTGTTAAGTTTTTTAAGTTCTTTGTATATTCGCGTCAGATAATTGAAGAAGCTACCAGTTAGACTAGCAAAAGGAGATTAGGGGAGGAAGACGGAGAGGGTATCAAGGAGACTTGAGGAAGGAAACAGTTCAAATAATGCTATGCACATATACAAAGTTATCAAAACCAATCTCAATAATATGTATGGGGAGGGGGAGTATATTTAAAAAGGTAAAAAAAGTAAAAATGTACTTAGTGAAAATGAGAAATTTTCACTATTATGCTTTCCTCACAACACCCTTCCGCCAAACGTGATCTTGAGCAAGCATTTGTACATGCTTATCAGCTTCCAATCTTTCTGCAATGTCTTCTGATTTATCTGCCAAATCTCAATCCAATTTATGTTCTTTTCACTCATTCATTCAGCAAACCATGTGACAGACTCAGTGCTAAGTGCTGGGAATTCCATTTTGAGGTACACAGATGTTACCCCTGTCCTCAGGGACTTTACAATCTTATTGGAAAGCAGATTTGCCAAATGAAGAGATCAATAAGTACCTAATTGGGAACCTTTGCATGTTGCATACTGATCTATGTGACCATGTAACAGGGAGACCTAATTTAAGGAGGCCAAGTCAGAAGGCAGGATTGGGCTGAGATGAACTGAACTTGATCAATGGGCTATAACTGGCTCACGAGCAGGTGAGAAGGAGTCTCCAGGCCTAGAAACCAGCAGGTGCACCAGGCTGCATCCAGAGAGAGCTCAGATGGTGCAGCCCAGTGAAAGACTAACAGGGTTCCAGAGGACGGAGATCCAGAAGAAGGGGAAGGTGAGGTCGGGAAAGACCCAGGGAACCTGTAGGTCAGAGTAGGGAACTTTGCTCTTTAACTTAAAAGTAATGGGAACTGGTAAAAAGGAGGAAGCAGGTTTGGGGGAGGACACTATCAGGTCTGTGTTTCAAAACAAAATTACTCTTGCTGTGTTTTAGAGATGAAAGATCTAACTGGCAATAACAAGAGAGGTTGCATAGATCTTACTGCTGAGTGTGACATTTTGGTTCCTCTAACTAGGCTTTTTGTCTTTCCAAATTCATCCTTTCAGGTACTCTATCTATGGATACTTGTTCGCCAAGAACCTGGCCCGCACTTGAAATACTTTTGTTTGTTGTTGTTTTTCTCCTCTCTCCTTTGTGCACCTATGGAAATGCCATTCGTTATTTTAAAAGATCAATGCAAAACCACCTCCTTTGGGAAGCTTTCTCCGAATTCCCACTCAAAATTAATTCTGCTTCCACTTCCTGTATGCGTTTATAATACAAGATTTGCATTTCTAGGCAAGACATTTTCTACTTCTCTCCATCATGAGATTGTAAAGAATATGACAGAGACAGTGTGCTCTTCATCTTTATAACCACCCCCCATATTCCCTAGACCTTGCCTTTATCTCTTTTTTTTTTTTTTTTTTTTTTGCAGTACCGGGGATTGAACCCAGGGGTGTTTTACCTCTGAGCTACACCTCCGGCCCTGTTTTTTATACTTTATTTTGAAACTGGGTCTCACGAAGTTGTGGAGGGCCTCACTAAGTAGCTGAGGCTGGCCGCTATCCCGGATCCTCCGGTCTCAGCCTCTCAAGTACTGGGATTACAAATGTGTGCCACCACACCCGGCTGCCTTGATCTCAATACACGCATTTTACATTTTATCATAACCCCTGAAAATTTTAATTAAGTCCCCCCTATGGGGGATGCAAACTTCTAAGGACATGTTTACCTACACAAATATATTTAGATTCATACTCCTAAAAGCAGAATGAGCAAGAGGTAAGGTTTTGCTTGATTTGAGAGAGAACAGAGTAGAAAGGGAGGGCTGTAGGGATGCATAAGGAGGTAAGTAAGAGTCGGTGGCAAGTAGGTGACAGGGTGAGTAGTAGTGAGGTGGCCAGAGGACGAGCATGTCCATAAGCACACTGACCAACAGCTGAAGTCTTGCTTCAGAGGACTTGTGTCTTTCCCACAAATTTACATTGTGAAAACAGATATACAATAGTCACAAACAGATAAACTGATAGAGATAGTCAGCCACCCCTTGGTATCCATGGATAATTGGTTCCAGAACCCCTCAGATTCCCAAATCCCTGGATAATCAACCTTATATAAAGTAATGTAATATTTGCATATAACCTATGAACATCCTCCTTTAGACTTTAAATCATCTCTAGACTACTTATAATACCTAATACAATGTAAGTACTATGTAAATAGTTGTTATACTCTACTGTTTAGGGAATAATGACAATAAAAAATAGTCTACATATTCAGTAGAGATAACACTTTTTTTAACTAATCTTTTTTTTTTTTTTTGCGGTACCGGGGATTGAACCCAGGGGCGTTCTACCTCCGCACTACACCCCCGGCCCTATTTTTTTATGCTTTATTTTTGAAATCAGGTCTCACGAAGTTGCGGAGGGCCTCACTAGGTAGAGAGAGAGAGAGCGAGAGAGAGAGCGAGAGAGAGATAGATCACACGCGCGCGCATGCGCGCTGAGGTTGGCCGCAAACCCGGATCCTCCGGTCTCCACCTCCCAAAGTACTGGGATTACAAGCGTGTGCCACCACGCCCGGCTTTACTAATCTTTTTGATTCCAGGCTGGTTGAATCTGTGGATGCAGCAGGAGAGCTGACTGGATATGTACACCTCAGGATGTAGGACTAGATGGGATGTGTGCTTACTACTCTCTTTTTCATTTTCTACTCTGGGAAAAAAGCTCTACTAAATCTCTGTTGATCGACATTGCTCCCTCTGCTAATAGGAAAGGGCTTGATCTGTAGGGAGGTCAAAGCGAAGATCAGCGCTCAAGTATCAGCTGAGGAGCGTATGACACTCAGATTCTGATTGTGGAAGCCAGGGTTGGGGGTTGGGGGGGCTGAGATTCTGCTGGTGTGTGACCACACTTCCAATGGCAACAGACTGGATGACTGGGGGTAATCCTCTCCAGTTATTTTGCAGTTATATTACTGGAAAAATTGCTTCTTTTTTTTTTAAAAAAATTCACTTCTAAATCATTTATAGCTTAATTTACATAGTTTCCATTGAAAACAAAATAGAACATTACAAGTTTGACACTGAACAGTTAAGTCACAGTCTTAGATATAAGTTTAGAAATAAAGCTGAGTTGCTAAAGGAAAAAGAAATATGATACCCATACTTCAAATGTCTTGTCTATTAAATTGTGAAAATAATAGTATAGCTATCTTTTTAAAGTTCTGAATTGATTAACTTTTCCCCAAAAAGCTAAACTAACAAGTGAACCTAACAGCAACAAAATCAACTTATTTATTTATTTACTTATTTATTTATTTTGTGGTACTGAGGATTGAACCCAGGGGCATTCTACCTCCAAGCTATACTCCCAGCTCTATTTTTTATTCTTTATTTTGAAACAGGATCTCACTAAGTTGCGGAGAGCCTCACTAAGTGAGGCTGGCCTCGAAACTTCGATCCTCCTGTCTCAACCTCCCAAGTACTGGGATCACAAACGTGTACCACTACACCTGTCTCAATATCAACTTTTAAATGTATGGCTTAGTGGCTTAGTGTGTGTGTGTGTGTGTGTGTGTGTGTGTGTATGTGTGTGTGTGTTGAACCCAGGGACATTCTACCATTGAGCTATATCCCAGCCCTATTTTTATTTTTTATTTGGAAACAGGGTCTTACTAAGTTGCTGAGGCTGGCTATGAACCTGCTGTCTCAGCCTCCCAAGTACTGAGATTACAGGCATGCACCACCACACCCAACTTAGAACAAATATTCTACCCGTCATAGGAATGGTTAGACCAAAAAAGGAAGTATCAGCCATGTGTGGCTTCTTGTTCATGACAAGTTATTGCTCTCTGCATAAGAAAAGTTTTTACAGATTGCTCATCCCTAATTGGAAAATCCAAAATCCGAAATGCTCCAGAATCTGAGATATTTTGAACATCAACATGATGGCACAAGTGGAAAATTCCATACCTGATCTCATGTGATAAATTGCAGTCAAAGCACAGGTGCACTAAAAAAATGACATAAATAACCTGCTTGCTATGTGTATAAGGTATATATGAAACATAACCAAATTTAATATTTAGACTTGGGTCCCATACCCAAAATATCTTGTTATGTCTATACAATATTACAAAGTTGGAAAAAAGAAATCCGAGTTTCAAAACACTTCTGGTCTCGAGCATTTCATATAAAGGATACTCGGTGGTGATGTAACTTGGAGGTAGAATGCCCCTGTGTTCAATCCCCAGTACCGCAATAAAGAGAAAGAAGAAAGGAAGGAAGGAAGGAAGGAAGTAAAACTCACACTTGGCATTGTGGCACATGCCTGTAATCTCAGTACTTGGGAGGTTGAGACAGGAGGATCACAGATTCAAGGACAGCCTTAACAACATAGTGAGACTCTCAACAACCTAGCAAGACCCTGTTTCAAACAAATATTTTAAAAAGGGCTGGGGTGTAGCTTGGGGGTAGAATGCCCCTAGGTTCAATCCCCAGTACCATAAAAACAAAACAAAAAATAAAACAATACTCAGCCTGTACTATATGTAGCTGTTTAAATTGCCATGGGGAAACTGGTGTGTGTGTGTGTGTGTGTGTGTGTGTGTGTGTGTGTGTGTGTGTGTTCAGAGCCTAACTAAAACTTAACCAAACCACTTCTTTGTGTGTGTGTGTATATGCGTGTGTGGGGGGCGGGTATTGGGGACTGAACCCAGGGGCCTTTTACCTCTGGGCTACATTCCCAGCACTATTATATTTTTTATTTTGAAAGAGGGTCTCACTAGGTTGCATAGAGCCTCACTAAGATGCTGCGATCCTCCTGTCTCAGCTTCTCAAGTACGGGGATTACAGGCATGTGCCACCACGTCAGGCTTACCAAACCACTTCTAAAACTTGAACCATAAAGGCTTTTAATTTATATGGATTTCCATGAAGTTAGAATGGGAGGAGGGGCCAGAGTATTTGAAATAAATATATTTTTTCTAAATAAGGTCTGTGTTTTCAGACGTTTGTCACTGTGACAAAATAACCGATGTAATAAATTTTTAAAAAGGAAAGGCTTATTTGGCATCCATGTTTCAGAGGTTTCAGTCTGTGGTCATTGGGCCCTGTTGCTTTGGCAGGAACACCATGGCAAACAACATCATGGCAGGAACATGAGGTGAAGGAAGCCTGTTCACCTCATGGCAACCAGGAAGCAAAGAGGGAGGAAGAGGAGGGGCCAGAGTTCCTAAAACCCTTTCAAGGGCACACCCCCAATGACCTAACCTCCTTCCACTAGGCCCCACCTCCTAGAGGCTCCACCACTTCCTAATAGAGCCACCAGCTGGGACCAAGCCTTCAACACATGAGCCGTTGGGTGACATTCAAGATCCAAACTATAGCCAGGAGTAAAAGGAAAACTTTCCCCTCTCTGGTCACTCACTCCTGTTAGTCACAAAACTCATCCATCTTAGTGAGGCCACTTGTACTCATCCTGTAAAAAATAAATTTCTGTTGATTATAATCCACTCAGGCTTTGGCATTTTATTATAGTAGCTGGATTCTACTAAGACACTGACCTTTTATGCACCGAAGAGTGACTCTCCATAGAATACCACATAGCAGAAGCTTTAGGGAAAATAACCACATTTAAGGTTTCCTCGGGGAAAAAAGGATGGCTTAGCAATAAATGAGAAAATAACTGCTTTAGAAAGAAATTAACCCTATGGAAAGAGTATTTTGACAAGAAATATTTGAGAACATTTCCACTGTTAGATGATTTAATTATCAAAAACTACACAAGAGTGTCACCTGTTTGCACACAGCATGGACACAGAATTGCTTCCCTTGTTTAAACATCATCTAAACAAAGAGTTTCTGTGGTTTTTTTAACCTATTTATAAAAACAATAAAAAATGCAACATCTTCCAATTAGTGTTCAAGAACAACTAATTAACACCAGAGAGATGGAAATTTCTTAGCTGAATTTTAACAAAAATCTTTGTATAATAATGGATGAGACTGGGAACATGTGTGTCACATATTCAAAAGTCAGAGATGAGCCGGGCGTGGTGGCGCACGCTTGTAATCCCAGTACTTGGGAGGTTGAGACAGGAGGATCCTGGTTCTCGGCCAGCCTCAGCTACTTAGTGAGGCCCTCCGCAACTTAGTGAGACCCTGTTTCAAAATAAAGAATAAAAAATGGGGCTGGGGTGTAGCTTGGAGATAGAATGCCCCTGGGTTCAATGCCCAGTACCACACACAAAAAAAAGTCAGAGATGCACTGTTTTCGTTTGGATCTTTGCATCCATTTGAGGTGTGGAGGGAAAATTGTCTCTCTATTCACACACTGAGGACACCACCTGTGTGTGTGTGTGTGTGTGTGTGTGTGTGTGTGTGTGTTTCCACACTAGTCAGTTCTCCGTTACTCTAGCCACCAACTGGGTATCCTATAAATCAACACCGAAACTAACTATCCAGAATTAGTGCAGATCCTGCAGGTTAAGGGCTCAGACCCCAAAACTGTTCCTACTTCAGATTCCAGGCACAAGTCTAGGCCTCCTATATTGTGTTTGTGTGTGTGTGCGTGTGTGTGTGTGCGTGTGTGTGTGTGTTTTGTGTGTCTGTCTGTCTGTGTGGTACTGGGAATTGAACCCAGGGGCATTCTACCTCCAAGCTACACCCCCAGCCCTTTTTATTTTTTTGTTTTGAAACAGGGTCTTGCTGGGTTGCTGAGAGTCTTGCTTAAGTTGCTGAGGCTAGTCTTGAACCTGCAATCCTCCTGTCTCAGTCTCCCAAATACTGGGATTATAGGCTTATGCCACCATGCCTGGCTAAGGCCTCCTATATTTCTAAATCATGGGCTCCCACAACCCCCTCCTTAATTTCCATAGTTTGTTAGAGAAGCTTAGGAAACTCTGAGAAACATTTTACTTTTGTTTGCTGGTTTATTAGAAAGGATATGAATTAACAGCCAAGCGAAAAGGTACATAGAGCAATGTCCAGAAGGGTCCTGAGCACAGGAGCTTCTGTCCCCACAGAGTTGGGGTACACCATTTTCCTGGGACATAGGTGTATCCACCAATCCAGAAACTCTCCAAACCCAGTATAGCCCTCTCTCCTCCCCATGGGATGGAGAGTGGGGCTGAATGTTCCAAACTTCCAATCATAGCCTGGTCCTCAGGTGACGGGCTCCAATCAAGAGCCTACCAAGAATCACCTCATTCAGACAAAAGATGCTCCTATCATCAAGGAAATCCCAAACCTCTAGGAGCTCTGTTTCTGGAACCTGAGTTAAAAACCAAAATAAGGACAAAAGATGTTCATAGCACCCCTACTGCTCAGGAAACTTCAGGGGCTTTAGGAGTCCTATGTCAGAAACTAGAGGCAGAGACCAGTTATATATTTCTTATTTTGTCACAGACATCTTTTAAAATTATGCCGGGTGTGGTGGTACACACTTGTAATCCCAGTACTTTGGGAAGCGGAGACCGGAGGATCTGGGTTCGCAGCCAGCCTCAGCTCTCTCTCTCTCTCTCTCTCTCTCTCTCTCTCCCTGTCTCTCTCTCTCTCTCTACTTAGTGAGGCCCTCCACAACTTCGTGAGACCCAGTTTCAAAATAAAGTATAAAAAATAGGGCCGGGGGTATAGCGTGGAGGTAGAACGCCCCTGGGTTCAATCCCCGGTACTGCAAAAAAAAAAAATTATGACAAACATTAAGTATTAAGATAAGGTAAGTTTAGATCATGGAACTGCTGAACCTCAGAGTAGTCATCATTTTCAAAAGATTTTTTAAAGCAATGAAGACTTTTTGGTGATGGTTATAGGTCAAATTGTTTCTCACATAAAGATGATTCTTAGTATCTTAGAATGAACTTATTTGGGAACAGGGTCATTGTAGATATAATTAGTTCAATTAAGATGAGGTCATAAGGGTGGACCTTTATCTGAAGAGGCAGAGACACACAGGGAAGAGGCCGGGTGACCAGGAGGTAAAGACTAGGGCTACCAGAAGGTGACAGAGACAAGGGAGGATCTTCCCCTAGAGCCTTCAGAGGGAACATGGCTCTTGCCAGCACCTCCATTTTGAATAATCAACCTCAAGAAAAATGAGAATAAATTTCTGTTGTTTAAAGCAGTTGTGGGACTTTGTACCTTGTGGTTCTAGCAAACTAATACAATGATACTAACCATTTTCCCTATCATTAAAGATTCAAATTTAATTTCCCTTCATCTCATCCTTTTGAATTCCTATTTCTGGGCATTTCATAATATAAGGTAACAAGTGTGATAATCTGTAAACAAACACGTATAAATGTGAATGTTCAAGTTTTTTTGTTTTAAGAATGGCATACTTGTCAGGTGTGGTGGCACACACCTGTATTCCCAGTACTTGAGAAGCTGAGACAGGAGGATCACAGGTTTGAGGTCAGCCTCAGCAACTTAGTGAGACTATCTCAAAATAAAAAATTAAATGGGCCACGCATGGTGGTGCATGCTTGTAATGCCAGTACTTGGGAAGCTGCAAAAGGCTGCGAAAGGAGGATCGCAGGTTCATGGCCAGCCTCAGCTACTTAGTGAGGCCCTGTTCCAAAATAAAGACTAAAAATTAGGGCTGGGGGTGGATCTCAGAGGTAGAACGAGTTCAATTCCCAGTTCTGCAAAATAAATAAATGAATAAATGAATGAATGAATAAATAAATAAATAAATAAATAAATAAATAAAATGGGGCTGGGTGTATAACTCAGAGGTAGAATGCCCCTGGGTGCAATCCCCAGTACCAAAAAAAAAAAAAAAAGGCATACAATTTTAAAAGGGTTGAGTATGTGCTGGAAATCATGTTTGAAAAGTTATCTGTAGAAATAATTTGAGGCCTAGGACAATGAGTTTCTTCATTTGTCTCTGCCTAGCCCTAGGGATGTACTAATCCAGGATTTCCTTAATCCAATTTCAGAATTTGAATTTTTCTAGGTCACTGGGATCAGAGAGAGCATGCTCGGGCTGCAGGTTTATTTTTGGTGCCCCTTATTCCTGTCCTGCTGCCCTTTGGTGTCTCTGCCCATGTGACAGGTCGTCTCCCAGCGCCCCAGCCCATGCACTTTGTCTTTGTCCCCCAGAGCTGTGGAAGCACTGCTCAGTGTTGTCTGAGCAAATGTGCCACATGTCCGCTCTCACTTCCCGATTTCCATCCCTGACTTCTCCCAACCTTGGCCCACTTGCTTCTTATTACCTTATTGGATGTTTGATATTTGTATAAAATATGTTTTCACTCTGATTTTTATTTTTTTGTAATTGTTTTGTGGTACTGGGGATTGAACCCAGGGGCATTCTACCTCCGAGCTACACTCCTAGCCCTATTTTATTTTTATTCTTTTTTTTTTTTTTGCGGTACTGGGGATTGAACCCAGGGGCGTTTTACCTCCAAGCTCCACCCCCGGCCCTATTTTTTATACTTTATTTTGAAACCAGGTCTTATGAAGTT